>JAIUND010000933.1:0-46968 GCA_034699125.1 Gisinianus flammeolus | reverse complement strand
AAATCTCTATGAAACGTATTTTACTCGACGCGTGTCGCTGTTAAATTTAGCTCGACATTCAAACTCAAATAGCTTCTGAACTAGATAGTAGCATATGACTGGTTTTTGTATCGACAACTTCATATAAAAACTACTGCATGCAAAATATTAAATATGTAAGTTAAATGCTTTGAAACCTGATCGTGAAGAAAATCTCATCACCCCGAGAAGTTACAGTGTGTGTTTCATGCATTAAATGCATCAAATACCAAATCTGTCTGCCAGTACAAACTCTGTACAGGTGAGACATTATAAAATCCTTTAAACATATATGCACACGTTTTTTCATCTAATGTTTACTACGATATTAATAAGACTCTGTTCATATGTATTCTGTCAATTTCAAATAAGTTGTCAGTATGATCATGCATTGCTCATAACAGTAAAATATCTGTATTCCTGAAAGGATCTAGAATAAAATGACAACATAACTTGGTAATCAAGGGGCTGATTGAATATTATTTACAGGAATTGAACTCCTTTGTCTTTTTTTTGTACATGTGTCGTTTCATTCCATTGTATACGTGCAATTTCACTGTTTCACTTTTAACGGAATACTAATTGTAGGTAAGTACTCCCTGTGTGATGTTTTTATACATTAGCAATGGAATGGAAAATAAAATTCGAGTTGACGCAGATTGAGATGCATAAAGATTTACAGTCTCTCAAATTCTCAAAAATTCATGCATGAAAGAGAAAGAGAACAAAATTGAAATGCAGGAGAGATACTCCAAGTCCATCTTTCAAGTTTGAAGATAAATTCAAAATTTATTCGGAATTTCCCGTGGTTTTTTTGGTCCAAAACGTTGAGCAGTTTCTCACCCACACACACACACAGTACAATTTGTATAGTGTGTACATACACGTACAATCAGTTTATATGCTATACGAATGACAAAAAAACACTAAAGCTCACCATCCAATAAATATTTGTAATTGACAGACATGAACTGGAGGGACGTAATCATAAGTAAACAAGCCCATTAATTTTAATCCACAAAAAACAAAGACTTTCTGATAAAACAAGGAAATTTATTTCCTTCTTTAAATGACTTTGAATTTAATGCACATTATACTAATGTGTATGGATTACAACACTTGATAGTTTGATCATTACGAGCACGCTCTGTATTATAAATCCACAAATTTCCATTACCATTTTGCCTTTTTTTTCTTCTCCCGCGTGTATGAATTGTAAAGGGACTCGTTTTAAGCAGGAAAAAAACAAATCATCGGCATCGAAACAGATCAAATGGATGGAATTGACATATTTTTTCATCATGATTGAGAGCATAAGCTCTTCTCTCTTTCTCTCTCTCTCTCTCTCTTTATTTCTTTCTCTCTGCAATCTCTCTCTTGAACCTCCAGTCTATTATTCATTACTCTGTCTGTAAGTACCGTACGAAGGGAAGAGAACAAGAAGAATTAGTGTATCTACAAGAGTTAGGGTATAAATCACTTTAAACTTTCAAGATTAGACTATCTTAATTCCTCATCTTAATCTTCAAACCCTCAACTCCAACATGATGATGAGCTGGCTGCTCGGATTTTTCATAGTGTTTCACCATGTTAAAAGCAATGTAAATGATGGATCTTCAGCTTGAAGAGATATAAAACAAAAAAAAGTGACTACAATCTTCAGCATAAGGAATACTAACAGAACACAACACATACATATTAGTCAGGCACACAAGCAAGGTGTACACTTTACACGGGTGATCACACCACTGTCAAATCCCACCACACCAAACCAAACCAAATCAAACCAAACCAAACCACATGCATGCTGCACTATAGGATGCAGACAGGTGAGGGTGAGGGCAAACTTGATAGTACTACCTATACCCATGGAATGAAATATGAAATATAAAATGCACATGAAGTACATATCCTTAAATGAACAATACATAACAATACTGTCTTACTTATATACAGAGAAAAACATAAATTGCAAAAAAAAATATAGAGGATCTCGGATCTCTTCTAGATTTACTTTCTCAAACTAGTTTTCGCTATCAATACAATTAGAATCCTCCTCCAACAAGTCGTCTTTGATTGCGTTGGGAGTAGAGAAGATACACATACATATATTAAAGAAACTTTATCGTCCATACACAATATTTATTCATCATATGTATATATTTGTCCTTTCATTTTCCTTCATGATCTATAGCCAAAGCTTGATACAACACAATTCAAGTTACATGAGAGTCACCAGTGAATCCAGAATCCAGAATCCAGCAATTATACCATGACGAAGTATTGTAACGAGGGTGCATGAGCAATTGGAATAGCCACACTATGCAGTATTTTAATGACTCTCGAATGGTATTGATTGATGGATCGTCATCATCATCATCATGCATCATCAGTACCTATATCCTTGTACATTTCACTGATCGTCTAAACTAGAGTTACTAGAGGATAGAAGGAGGAATCAACATCAACAGCAATTATACTTAGAAACTTTGTTTTAGTTTACTTTGAAATTCAACTATGGTGATTTGGTTGAGTAAGTTTCAGGTTAGTTCCGGTTTCGGCGACTGTCTGCTGTCTACATTGTACATATACATGTTCCATGTTCCTTCCCAATACAAGAGAACCTTTAATTATTTATTTAATTTTTTTTATTCTTTCTTTCACCTGTGGATTCCTTTTTTATTATTTATATAGTATGATGTAAGATTCACAATGTATGTGCGACATGCATGGAATTATTCGAATCAATACTCATGTATGTAAATGATACAAAACAGAATACAGGCTACAGAGATATTCTGTATTCCATTGAGGTGAATGTTTTTGAATTAATTAAAATGTCCGCGTAGAGTTCACATTCATAAAGTCATTGTGGAGAGAAGACTCGAGAGCGAGAGCCTTTATATACAAATACAAATTGATGGGCTGTGTGGGAAGGAGAGGAAAGAGAGGAGTATATAGAATATGTCAACTGAACGAGGAACGAAAAAAAGTGGACGACGACGACAGCTTGAACAGTGAACAGTAACTATCAAAGATATATGTGCGTACGGAGAAAGAATAAGAAACTGAAATCTCGATAAAGTTGTCTCTTGTCACATAACAACACCTGCTTTTTTCTTCTTATCCTCCGGTCTCATTCCTGTGTTAACAGGTCCCATTACTACAACCATTACATTCGATTATAGATGAAAAAAAAATATGCAGACGAATATATACGAGCACAACTGTTGTTCCTTAATAAGTACCGTACCTATGTAAAATGTACGTGTTTGTTATTATACACGTTTGCGAGTGAAGATCATATCTATATCAACTCTCTCTCTCTCGCTCTCTTTCTCTACACACACTCTTGATTCCTGATATTTATGTCCCTCTTGTTGTCAACAAGTCTGTGTAAATCAATTAAGAAATTGATGTTCATTTTTTTCTGTTTAAATTCAAATACGACCAACAAACTATGTACATAGAATGATTTTGACACTGACTCGAACAAAACTCAACCATTGGGTTCTCAATACTGAGGGGAAGAATTAATGTCTTCAGACTGCGAGAGAACCTTTTTTCTCATGTACCTCTATAAACTAAAAAAACCGGCTGTGATTTGTGACTATTATATTATTTGAAATTTAATTGGGTATATAAGTAATTATTATTTATTTATCGTGTGTAAATAATACATATTCCCACTATCTGTACATTTCAAACTTGCAGATTCCCAAGATATGCAAGATTTAAATCAAATTACGAGTGAAATAGAATAGAATAGCAGAGCAGAGCAGACTAACAAGGTAACGATGGTCTCACTATACAGAATAACAGAAATTGAGAATAAAAGACAAAAATAAACACAAAATAGGTGCGTTTATGAAAAGGGAATAGAATGATGGGTGAATGGGTGTGTAAAAAATACATCGCGTGCATTTCATTAAGCGGGGAGAGAAACTTTCGAAGACGACTATACTCTCGGACTGGATATGATGTAATCCGTAATTCACAGGTCCGTGTAATAGTAATACATAGTAATAGTAATGATAATAATAATAATAAAGGTAATGTTATTATTGTAAGCCATATGGTTAAAATGTTTGTAGTTTCCAGAGGCGATTAAATAGCTTTAACTGATTCAGGCATGCAACCATCAACCCGAAACCAGAATCATCCTCAGAAGTCACCTACACACAAATAAACACTCCCTTCAATAGAAAACATCCCAATAGAATTGAGAATTCAATTGGGAAAGTCAGTAAAAAAAGGAACATATTACTTTGAAAACCATACAAACATCTTTATAGTATTAGCATAAACAAACTCTCTGCTGTATCCGTATGTGTGCATGTGCATGCAACTACCCCGAATGAAATCGTTGTACTTTTTGTGAATCTCACAATCTCACATGAATTACATATTTGGATCTACCCTTTTTTTGTACATATTTACCTCTACAAATGTAGCCTGTACAGCTAAACATTGGACATGACAAGGTATATGAATTTTTCATATTTTAATTTGAAGGTGTAAATAAGTACAACACGTCGTCACTCATAAATTTATATAAATCTTCATATTTGTATCATTACCCTCGCATCATATGTTCATCGTTTGCTTATTGCACCAGTAGCCGTAGAGGAACCAAATGTACCCAAGTATTTTTGCGTCCACATACCTATACTTTAAATTTATGACTCAAATTATTTCACTGTGCAGAAAGAGTCTAGCTAGTCAAAATTCGCCAATCTACAACACGTGACGTATTTAGTAGTCAGCAGATTTTTATGTAAAGTCAAAGAAAATAATAATTTTTTAATTTTTTTTTTTGCATGAACTCTAACATTTCTGCAATCTGCATGTGAAGCCTCAATTCACCAACAGAATACTAAATGATTTTTCTTAGAGTCTCAGAGTTTGGCTTGTGACCGCTACTAGGTATGTAGTTTAGTCCGTGGCTATACGATACATTTCATGTTAATGAAAGTTAAAGTTGAAATGATACGTGTAAAATATATTAGGTATGTCTATTTCATTCTATCCCATTGTATTTCATTCTATTGGAGTTTTTTGAGTTTTTTGATAGTTGGGAGATTTGAGTGGAAGCTGGAAAAAAAAGTTGGGTGAATCATGAATGAGTCGTACATACAGATATATAGTTATCGTGCGCCGTGCTCTTTCCTACACTTTTCCTTCTTTCTATGTGGAGAGAAAGAGAGAGAGAAAGAGAGAAGTACGATGTAAGAAAAGGTAATAAATTTCATATGATGGTCATTCAGCGGCAGTCACACTTGATTCTTTAATAGAAAATAACGCAGCGTGGAACGTGTAATAGATGAGAAATCAGCAGGTTCAGGATAAACAAATTATTAATCATCACCAACTCTCGCTTATGACTTTTATACATCCTTTTTCACACACAATCACATCATTTCCTTGGCTTCCCTTCTATTCACAGTTTTTACACTACTACACAACACAAACGGGCGGTCAAATTACCCCAGAGTCTTTTTGAACGAGGAACAAGAAATGAAAAAATTTCCAGTGTATTTACTTACATGTTTAAATTTCCATTTTCTATTACGTTTTGCCCCATTTTAAGAGAACACATTGAAAACAGTTCTTGTCATTTGCATAGTTTGAATATGGTATTATGCCATTTAAATAAACAAATTGACAATATAGTCAATCATTTTGAAAAAAAAAAAACTATGTGAAGATGCAGGGATTTGAAATTTAAATATGCAGTTAGATTTGAGGACGAAATGTTTGACAGACGCATTACTAGTCAAAATCAAAATGTTGCATATGGATTTTAGATGAAACAATTGTTTTGACGAGAATATGCAACTTCTTGAAATGCAGATATACTCAGGACAAAGTTTCAAGTATACTGGCCAGTTGCGTGTATGCAAATTTGAATGGAAATAAGCCAAGTTTTTTTTATTCCTTACATATTTATATTTGTTGGTATTTTATTTCTTTTTGGTGGAAGTGTTCGGGGTGTTCTTGTCTCTTGGTCTTTGGTCGTAACAAAAACGTATTCTGATTTTACAGTGTAGGTGGATTTTAATCAGGAAATCAACGCAACCAATTTGAATCCCTTGGAGCTTTATTCCTTATTTTCTTAAATCCTCATTTACTTCCCATATACAAAAAAAATTCAGATATTCCATATTCTAACATCATCAGCTATACAAAGCCAAATACAATCGAGCGCAAACTGAGCACACACACACACACACACATAATCTTGCCATAATTTTGTTTTCGTCATCCTTCTCATTCACACAAATAAGGGAAATTCGGAGGCATTTTATTACATTTTGATGGTCAACTGACAGCTGATTTGGAATTTTGAGCATCGATTTTGCAGGTTAAAGGTCAAGGGTAAATTATTCTGTCGCCGTCCTTTCAAATCCAATCGTTTTCTCTCGTCATGTACTCATTGCGCGGTACCTCGAATATTGTATGGATGCAATTTTTTTTCTCTCCCAAAACTATACTATATGATGAGCAACTTCAAAAGACGGTGAGAATTAAAATTCTTGACCTTTTAATAGGTAACTTTTCCTCAGTCAAAATATATAGCGTGCTTTATATATTTTCACTGTCATTTACATGGAAATATATAGATAGGTAGTCTGCAGGGCTTTGAGTAATCACAATGAAAAATCCAAACCAAACCATCCGTATTCGAATGTCATAACGTGTGAGATCAAGTTGTCTTATTAAATCATGTATACTCAGCTATGCGTACGTTATGTGCCAATACCAATAATGTTACTGCATAATATTTCATCGTTGCATATAATTTACATGAAATTGTGGTTACAATTTAAAAGTATGTACGTATACAAAGCCTATATGGACAGTCAAGCATTTGTATAAAGTAAAGAGTAAATTACAACTGGTGATGACGAAGATAGAAAAAAAGAAGAGAAGATCATCAGAAAGACTTGTTCTGAGAGTTTTATTTTTTGGTAGTATATGCATAGAATAAAAGGAGAGTTTGTATTTGTACTGATCGTTATATTCTCACTATACACAGATTTCTTGTACTTGTGTCTTGTGTATACTCAAAAACTCAAAATGGCTGGAGGGTGTACTTTATTTTTGTAGCTGAGGTACACAAGACACTGTAGGCTGGTGTTGTTATACAACTAACCAAGTTCCGGGTACCCATGCAATCTATATAATCTACGCATTCATTATTGAATCCCAAACGAACAAGCTTTTGACTTTGAAATCCTAACTTGTACGAGCCTACCTCAAATTAAAATGAATGGAACTTTCTTGCAATCCACATTGCAAGAAAATTTCTACATATAGTTTTTAGTTTTTCCTCTCATGTTTCAGGGTCAAGCCAATTAATTTGTTTCAGTTTCAATCTCTTATTCTGGCCCCAGACTATATTTTTCCATTGTCAGATAATAATACTAAAAAATTCCCCCTTGAAATTTGTAGATAATTATTAGATTATTTTTGGTATCACACAGTAGTTATCTGTAAGTACAGATATTTTATATACCGTCACTAATAAACAAGAAAACAATCGCATATGCACTCGTTTATATTGCAAATTCACAAATGTATAAAGGTTTCTTTTCTCCTTATCTTTGACAGCTCCTAAAAATCTCGCAGTATATACTTCCGCCTTAGACTTTTACGTTTGAAAATGAATAATAAATGAAACAAAAATCAAAAAATCTCATGGGGATTTTTATTTGGTTCTGCTGTGCTCTCCATATAAAAAACCTGACGGTGATCATAAATTGACAGGGAAATTTTCAAATGTGAGTAATGGGCAAGATATGGAAGAAGAAGGGAAAGAAAAGGTCTTGACACCTCTGAGCTCAGAACAAAAGTTCAATCGTCATGTCGTAATGTTCTGTGATGTTGTTGAGAGTATGTGCACTCCAAAAGCATGCACGGAAAATAAAAACAGACTTTATATGATATTGACGGAGAGAAATATGTTATTCCTGTGAAAGGGAGATAAAAAAAAGTTTGGTAATACTTATTACGCATAAAATATATAATGTGGAGGAGGAAGACGAAGAAGAAGAAGTGACAATAGAGAATGTGGGAAAGAATCGGGAGACCAAGTCTCATCAAAAGAAAAGAGTTTGAAGAAAAAGAATGGGAAAAGAGCCGTTGGAAAATGCAATGGAAGAACACACGAGAAGACAAGACAAGAGCAAGCCATTTTTCATAAAGCCATTCAGTTAAATTTTCGCTCTTCTTCTGCACTCAAAAAAAAAGAAGAAAAAAAGAGAAAAGAATTCAACATCAACTTAAACTTGAACTTGTAAAAAGAATTCAATCTAATAATGATAATACTAGCTAGAGAAAATACATTATGTATACTTGATAGATATAGATGTACACACAGACAGATATTTGTATGAGGACATGAAGACTAATTCAAATTTGAAGTTAAACCCTTACAATATTATATTCGTTCTCGTTCCAAGTCAAATTTAAAATACTGAGCTGGAAGAAATGTGTATAGGTACATGCAGCCTAGGTACATCATTGTATTATTTTTTTTTATTTGAAATCTCTCGTAATAAATTATAGAAGATGAGTCTATATCACTATAGATAATTTCCATCATGGTGAGAGACTTTTTCGACTCAACTGGTGCATTACATTTACATTATACTATTATAAATAAATTATTATCTTCTTTTTTCCTATCTCTCTCTCTCTCTTTCTCTCCGTCTCTCTTTGAGCTTGCTTGCGATTAGTCAATGCATAATGCATAATTCACAATTCAGTCCAAGTTCACAAAGAAATCCCTAATCAACTTAAATTGCCAACAATGCTCTTCTCGAGTCTATACACACTGTCCAAAATCCCAAACTCTCATAATAATAATAATACTACTACTAACACTTTTGCTCACAAACTCACAATGAATGAAGATAAATTCAATAGAAACCTTCATAATAATCATCACTATATAATGAGCTGATGCAGTTTCATGTGTATTTCTTTTTTTTTCACTTTACCCTTTCCCTCACATGTGTGCATGTGTATGTGTACACATGCAGTTGATTTTATACTGGCAATCTATACCTTTTGTTAGGCTCAACATTCTCATTCTTACCACTTTTCTACTATAATTATCCTCTTGTTTTATACGCCTTACTCATGCATCAACTTGAACTCAAATTCATTGCCATTTTATATATTTGCAATTTATTGACAAATTGACTATCTGTAAGGTGTTTAAGAATATGTCTGACTAAAGAGTTACAGAGAGAATTCAGTGTCATGTCGTGGGATTTGCATAAGCTTTTGAACACAACAAGGGCTACTCGAGATTCTCGTATACACGTACTTACCTATTTGCATTTGCATGTATCATTTTGTGTGTGTTTATCAAGCTGGATCCCGGAATGTTGTAATGATGATGAAATTAAAAAGTTAAATCAACAATGTAAAAGTCAAGCCGGAACCATCAGCACGTAGGGTTAAGTCATACGAGTATACAAAACAAGAAGGAGCAACCAGCTCTTTTAAACTTATATAATTTAATTGCTTGCATAAACAGAAAAGTCATAAAACAATCATCACAAATGCAAATTACTACAAATTCTAGTACAATTTTCTTGGCGTAATGGCATTAAAAGCAAGTGTACTACAGAATACAGAACATATCATCATCATCCCCTGTCCACTGATACTGATGAAGAAAAAAAAACTAACCAGGATACATTCTGACAGTATAAATACTAATAGGTTGATGTGATACCAAGTTGCAACTTGCAAGTGTATACACATGTTGTTGTTGTTGAGCATGTATATTGTGAATGTAAATGTTTTATGTGTGTTTCAAGTTATTATTCGTTCAACCTTTAAAAGTGTGTATGTACATACTCTGAATTTTCATTGAGATTTTCATTGTGTTTGAGGAATTCAAGTGCAAATAGGATTGCGCAGGTTTTGATGGTGATGGTTTTCCTTGAGCAATTAAAATTCATAAAGTGTAGTGTGGGCTGTACATATAAATATAAATACAGGACAGAGAGAAACTATATTATTTTGTTGTTTGTATATTATAGTTTATAGTGTACGGTTTTGAGAATGTAAACTTGTGCTTGACTTGAATTACTGGATAAGACGAGTTATTTTAATAACGCTGTAATTTGCTAAACATTATTTGTTCTCTCTCTCTCTCTCACTCTCTCCTCACGTCCATTTACATATGCGAACAATGAAACAAGTCCACTTTTACTTTAGATTAGTTTAGATGGACAAAACTTGTATTTATTGTACAGTTTGAAATGAAACCGAGGGGTAAATTCTTTGTTTCGTAAACCAATTTTTAGATACACATAAATATGGAAATCCGTGAATTTTGTGAGGATCCCTGACTCAAATTTTTATAGCAAATGTGTATAACTAACGAATGATACGATTCTCGAGATTCAATTGAGTTTTCAAGTTCTTTATGAAGTTATCCATAATATCTATTTGGACATGGGCATTGAAAATATTTGACGTGGTGATCGAATAAGGCCACACAATACATGATAAACAAAATGAAGACAAGTACATAACGTTAGGTGTACAAAGAGATTAGAACTTGGACTATACGAGTTGAAGACTCAGGCTCATAAATTTCCGCACCGATTACTACAAAGCAACCAACGCGGCTAAATGGTCTATTGACTTGAACATAAATGATACTTTGAGAACCGGATTTCACCCTGGTCCCCAACAGCTGAAACAATTTTGTCTATTCTCTTTACATATGCACACACACACACGCACTCGAAAAGCAAATGACTAGCAAGATCACATCACCCATAACTCGACACCATAGTTAAATATTATATACTTTTTTGGCTACTCCAACAAAACGGTCTGATTCAGGTTCTGGTCCAGTCTGCTTCTTTTCTTCTTCTATCCTTCGTCTTTATCTTTGTGAGCATTGATACTGGTGTGTAAGAAGAAGGTGTCTCACAGAATAATAATAAGTCTTAAATTGTCTAAAGAGTTTTGTCTTCTATTCTTTTACAAGAGAATACATGTGGGTACAAAGGGAAGTATTTATGTATACGTATGAAGCATTTCCCTTTATTTATTACCTATATTATACCTTTCCTAATCTTTTTATATTCTCGTTTTTCAAATAGAGAATCAAGATAAAGACTTGAGACTCTTCTCTCTCATGACGTAGGTGAGGATGCTGTTTATTATTATTATTATTGTTTTAAACTCCACACAAAAAAACCGCTGTCCCACAGCGGATAAGATTACAAAAGACAGATTACATACGTACCTATACATATACTGATACTATAAATATGTGATATTTACATACATCTGTACGTGTCTAAATTCATCCATATCCACACACTCCGACTGTTCGAAAGAGACATACATATTTTGCGTATGTATTCCAAATATGTATGTGTATACAGATTTGGAAGATGAGCAATGATGATGATTATGAGAGTGTGGAGGAAAAAGTGTATGTTTCGTACCTTGTTGAAAGTAATTGGCCTTCCGGACGTAGACACAGACGAGGGCCATGAGTTGCAATTGTGACAATCTTTGCCGTGTCGAGGATGGTAATGGCAAAAGGTCACGGAGATTTGCAATCTCTCCATTGATCAGATCCCGTCGTAGTTTACTCGCCCCCTTCGTCGACTTGTTCGCATCGAAACTACTGAAAATAATAGAAAATAATCATTTAGTCAATATTTTTTTTTTTTGTCACAAAGTGTCATTCGGCAAAAAAACAATGTACAATAATGACCACAATACATGAATGAATAAGTTTCTCACTTTCAAGTCCAAAAGCCATAAGCACTCTGCAATGATTCAACGCAGTATGTCTTGCTACTATTACTATATGCATACATATGTCGTGAGTATTAAGTACTAAATATCCCAATAATTTTGAATCTTCAAGAGTTTTGTAATGGATAGCCTTCATTTGTCGTTATTTCCTTAGACCTTTCCACAGAAAATCTTACACCATGTCCATCCGTCCATCAGTTATGGTTAAAAACTGTTGGAATTTCCCTATCAATCTCTGCGAGAACGTGTAGTACCTACACACAGGTAACTATAAAATTAAAGGGCTAAAAGAGCAGACACGTAAATAGAAAATAGAGGAAATAAGTATCAAAGCGTACCAAATCTGGATTTCAATAGGAATTTAAAGCATCTATATAATTCCAGTCTAATTACGTAAAAAGCCCCGTTCAGTGTTGCACCTTACGTACATATGCAGACATTTACAAGTATCCAACTTGAAGATGGTAATTTTTGTCTGGATCAGAATTGGATTTGGATGAATTGTTGATGGATTAGTGAATGTACATTTACATAGACTGACTGTACTGGTGAGAATAGTGTTGAAGATGGATGGAGATAGATAGATGTACGAGACTATGGGTCTCGTATCTCGTACGTATTACGTACCCACTGTGTATTGTAAAGGTGCAAGATATTAATAATAATAATAATTGGAGCCCTCCGCCTGGTTCGTTCGTTGGTTGTTGGCTCCATTAAGTTGAATTGAATGCCTTCTCAAGTTTTTCTCTCACCATTTGAAGTTTGAACGAAGGAATTTGGAATTCCAAGGACCAAGAAGTTATTACGATCGGGGTTTTTTTTGGATCGCTCATCTCTCTCTTTCTTTCTTTCTCTATCTCTCTCTCTCTTTCTCTCTCTCATCCCCATCAACATCAATATCCACACAGTCCTCTCTTGTTAACATTACTATTATTATAGAGACGACGACACAGACTTAAATTAGATTAACAATCCAGAATCCAGACTCCGCTTCAAATTATACTCAGATAATTGCATTGCACCTCTCGCTTTTCTATCATTTCTTAGTATAGTCAAAGGCTTCATCATATTTCATATACATATTCCAATAATTTATTTCCTCCTCTGCACTCCAACGCCTTAGAATTAGCACATAAACTCTCAAATCTACATGCGGACGTGGATATAGTATTAATAATAAAGGTGGTTACATAACGCGTCTTTTACATAACTCAGCTAAAAAAAATTCCATCCATTCTTCGTTGTACAGACAAAATGTACATATAGGCATTCATTTGAAAATCTCTGGCTATATTTAAATCGGTAGCCGCAGTAGCCACTTTTAGCATCAGGCATATCGAATGCTGCTATATATAGTACCAATGAAATGAGACTGTCTCACCTTCAGGAATACAAAGCGTAATAAGTGCACAATTTAATTGAATCTAATAAGAATTAAATTAGGCAAGACGACGGTGAAGACAATCTAGATTTTCATGGATACACTTCATATACATATACATACCTATATATATGTATACGTACACAAAATTACTCACAACAATTCAAAATTCAAAGACGTAACAAGTACCAAGAACTACATATGAGATGGATGACGTTCGAGAATATAATTTAAAAATAATCATTTGATAGTCACTGTTAGTGTTAGACACTGGAGACGAGAGCTTTACTTCATTACCCATACAATGCAAGAGATATACATATAGCATGACTGTGGGCTGTTTAATTCTGTTCAATAGTTCTATTGTACACATGCTTTCGAATTAAGAGAAAATTAAGAAAAAATTGAGAGGAAAAGCAAATCTTGATGGCTATAGAATTTATCCAAACTTTTAGTTAAATTTGATCTGGCTCACGCCTTCAATTTTATATCAAACGACATGGTCAAGTCTTAAGTGAAAACGCACATTATATACAATCACAATCCCCTGTGCATTATACATAGTAGGTACATATATTTGACATGAGGATGTTGACCTTCACACCACTTTGTCTGCACGAGTATATATTTACAAATATATACTAAATAGTACGCAGTATTTTAGAGTCAGGGTGAAGTCAAACGGATAAGATAAGAATAAAATTTGAATTTGGGTTGAATGTGCTCGTACACACGAGACAGTTGACCTGTCCAGAAATCAGGAACTAATTTGGAATGATTAGAGAAAACAGAAAATAGTGTTTAAATTTAATGTATACCATTTAATCCGTAATCTGTGCAAGGAGATTTACATGTATAAAAGCCAATAAAAGAATTTTATTTGATTCCCTCTGTATGCAGTCCTCACACAATTTAAAACTCTACAGAGAAATAAGTGAATGTAAGTACATATTGTATGTGTGCAACGTCAAAAGAGTCAAGTTTAAAGGGATAAAAAAAGGTACGTCAAGACCAAGAGAAGATGATGAAATAGAATAACGTCCACAGGGTAACAATACGGACGCAAAACATGTAAAGATCGGATGCTGGCTGTATAGATTCTCTCTTTCTCTCTCTCTGTTTCAATTTGCTATGGGGTGAAGGAGTTGGCCACAGTTTTTCAACGTATAACATATAAGGTAAAGATCTATATAAAATGAGAATAAAATCAAGTCATCTACGGGGGCTACGGGAGATGTCTATTGCAATCCATAGACATACATACTGTACAATACTTATATGAGCGTGTAGAATTTGAGAAGGGAAACATTATGATGATATAATAATAAAAGAGTACGGAGACTTCCTTAAACATCCTCAAACCCATTTCCAATTACATTGGCTCTGGCTCTTCACCATCTCTTATCGTATGTATATACCATTTCCCTGTAAATAAAATTCAGAAAAGAATAATAAAAGCAAGTTCTCATCCTACAGTCTGTGAACAGAAATCTCTTGTGTCTCTCTCATTTTCCTATACAGATAAAATGAGTACATACTGTTTTGTAGTAAAACTAAAACTAAAAGTAAAACTAAAAGATATTTTCATGGTACAAATAGACGACAACACTTGCACCTGATGATGTGAAGGGGGATAGCCTTACTTTTATCTGTGCGTATAATCTACAAGCATATGTAGGTATACATATATCTGTATATAGAGTAAAGTGTAGTTACTTGTGTTTATGTTTGGTAAATTAAGGGCTGAATAGAATTTTAGATGTTGGGAGGATGAGACAGATTTTTAAATCTAAGCATTCTAATTCCATACATATCTACATGTGTGTGTGTGTGGGTAGTACTGACACTGACTGTATTTAGTAGTAGTACTCCCTCAAAAACCCCTCGTATATAAAAAATATGTTAAGGGTAATAAAGGTCGTGCGACGGGAATGCGACACAGAAATTACGCAATAAAAATCCCATAAAGTCTCTCAAATTTTTCGCCAATAGCCCCCAAGGAGTTGACACTTGATTCTTGAGGATTGTATACCATGTAAATATAATCGTCTCTGGACAATTCCATGCGTACATACATGCATACATCTACTCAATTAACTGAGTCCTTTTATCATCATTTTTTTTTTGTTTTTTTTTTATATCTTTCTTTCCCATTTTTATTCGTGAGTCTTGACGGAAAAACTATTGTTTATACCAACCAAAGAATTTAAATCTAGCATGGTATAAACTCTGGTCTGGTAGTTCAATCGCATGATCGCTTGCACTAAAGCTCTGACATGACATATGACATATTTATATGCACAAACAAAATTCATTGAAAAAAGTTGGAATTATAAAAGTATCTGTAGGAACGGACGAAAGAAGAGAAGCTAAAATATCTAAAGTGAAATTGGAGAGCCCTTTGAAAGCTTCAAAATTCAAATGATTGTATAATACAAAGAAGCGTATTAATAAAGTTTTTCACTTTTTCTCCTTTGACTTTTTATTCTGGGGGTTCAATGGCAGGAGAAAAAGGAAGAATTGTGAAGTCAGAATATATTTGCGGTAGGTTGGATAGATGGTTGGTTGGCGAGGGAGAGAGAGAGAGAGAGAAAGAGAGAGAGCGAGAAAGTTTATTAGAATCATGCATGACCTCCACGATTGTGACTTGAAACGTTACATAAGAAACCCACATTTCTTAATAATACCTTCATAGTATTCTCCATACATATGATTTCCTTCACTTCTTGTCGGACATAGATGGTCCTCTCATTTTTTAATTCATTCTTCCCGACTATCCGACTATGCACATATTCTTCTTTCTTTTTATCTCCTTTTCATTTCATTTTTATGACTAATCCCTAACAATGCAATTTTTTTAATCATTATTGATCAATTTGTGTGTGTGTGTGTATACGTTTAACGTACAGTGCAAAAGAAAGGACGAGGAAGTTTGAAATCATGTCGGTTTAGAGACAATAAAAAAAGGTCCACAAAAAATGGGGAAAGAAGAACAAAGTACTCTCAAGTACACCTTTGGCTAATCTCATAATAATATGATGTGTTCATAATTCATATAGAAAAAGCATGAGAACACGTGCTGAAAATAACTGAGAAAATTAACCGAAAAATCCGTTGGAGCACGCAACGTTTTTTCCTGGACATTTTTTCATTGCCCTAAACAGAGAAAAGTTTGTTTTTTTCCCCGTCATTGTGGATTTCACCACCTGAGGAATGTGTTTGAAGCACTTTGCCAGTCACTTGACACGTACTTGGTGTTTGTGTTACAAAGTCTTTGCTTCAACGATGTTGAGCTATGATTTTCTATATGTACAGTATACATATATGATTTAAATGGCTCAGAGCAATATGGAAGTGTAATAGCGTTAGAATATTGTGTGGCCTATAGCGTAGCTTATTCATCGCCTTCAATTTGGACATGCTGGATCAACATTAATTTTCTTTTGGTCTTGTGCAATCATCTATCTTGACACTTAGTTTTTTCAGGCCATCATCATCAGGATTACCATCATAATTATGAATACTCTGTCCTCTCTCGATTATACAATTTTAATGACAGTCAAAACGATCGGACATAACAAAAACAATTAAGCAGTGTTACACTCATTCATATTCTTTAACTTGCTTAGAATTTATTTCCTGGACTTTTATTTTGAGATGAAATTGTACAATTGTAGGAAAATAATGAGATGTTGAAAGGTTAACAGGCAATAAAAAGAATACCATGTCAGATGAAAAGCAGTGGTCAGAAGAGATTTTTTTTTCTTCTAAAAGCAAGTTTTTTTTGTACACACCTTTTTTCTTCAAACAACCGCAAAATTCATATCGTTTGGTGGTTTGTTGGTGCTGTAAGCAGCACTGATAAAAACTAGAGGGGAAACAAAAGCATCTACATATACATTTTAAATTTGTTTTTACACTGTATTCTAAAGTTTCTTTCTCTCACCATTTACATTTACTACAGATATACAGACATACATGATGATACATGTCTTTACTCTACCCAGAGAAACATAGAGAGAATAAAATCTGAGTGTTGAACATCACAGCCAGTTGTTCTACTTCAGTTCACAATCAGCTGACAAGTGGGTCTTTGCTGCTTCAAGGGTGAAATTCCTTTATATAAATGAAATATCTACAAATATATATTTATGTATGTACGACGAATATTTCCAGCACCTTGGCTTCTGAGGTAAGTACTCTGGACTTTTATTTGCTCTCTCTATCCAATCCCACATTTTGATATACACACAGTCACACAGGTACAATATAATTTTCCGTATTGTTATTCCCAGTTCTACAAGTTACACATCACCATCACATATCACATGATGGTGCTCTATTGCCATTGTTGACCACGGACGAACCAAAACCAAAACCGAGACGATGACGATATGGAGATTAGGAATGTGCCGGACAACCGTCTCTTTCTTTCTCGTCCTGGCAGCACTTCTGATTTTGATTAC
Organism: Gisinianus flammeolus; assembly: GCA_034699125.1. Classification (NCBI taxonomy): domain Eukaryota; kingdom Metazoa; phylum Arthropoda; class Collembola; order Symphypleona; family Katiannidae; genus Gisinianus; species Gisinianus flammeolus. The sequence continues at coordinate 29,295 of JAIUND010000933.1, read as the reverse complement.
GACCAACTTGGAACCACACAATATGCATAACTACATATTTGTAACATATAAAAAACCTCCCCCCAAAAAAATATCGTACCACAACACAACATAAGGCTGCATTTCTGTCATTAGCTTACGTCAGACTTCATCATCTCCTTGTTGTTTTTTTTATTTCATTTGAGCCATCATTTCTTTTACATTGAAAAATCTCAAAGTGAGTGTATTTTGTCTATGTATCCATCAAATTGAAAATGGAAGATGCTCGCCATGTATTCGTTTACTTTTACATTTCCATATCATTTCCCTACATGTTTTCAATGTCAAGTCTTGGAATTGGAATTGGAATGTTTTTGATTTTGCTTTTGCCATGTGTTTCTCTGATTCTTTTATTATTATATCTTTGGGATATTTCAACTTCAAATCAGTCATCTACTTAAACATACAATCCTCTTGTACATCATGTATTGTACATGCATTGCTTTATACATAAAAAAATATCTAGTTAGTCTTCATCAACCTTTCCATACTACATACACTGAAATCCGTTGACTGAAGAATCTGTGAAGCTCACATTTTTCACTTTTCCTTCACGCGGTATATCTTTATCTTGATGAATCAAAAGGTCGACTGTCGACGCAGTCGTCACTTTATCTATCTGAGGCTCAGATTCTCAGCCCGTGCCTTCAATCACGTATATATATGGAATTCATTTCTAATTTGTACGTACTGCAATGTATATATATTGTATACATGCATAGAGCTTGGAATTTATCGTGTGCGAGGAGCTCACCGCGGATCATTTAAAATTGTTCACTCATTTTCAGTTTCCCTTGTATACACAGGTGACAGGGGATTTAAAATTCAGTAACTTCAGAAACTAACGAACGAACGAACGAACGAACCAATGGATCTGATGGAAATGGAAATATCCAAGGATGGGTTTTGCATATTTTTTTAACGATTATCATAACACAAATTAACAATGGGAATCAAGACCAAAAGACCAAGACAATTTGTGTTGTGCGTCCTTAGTATAAAAAAATAATATTTACCTGAGCGTCATGATGATGACAAGTATGATGTAGGTAATGTTAATGGGATTTGAAAAATTCTAATTGTGAGCATTAGATTTTGTTTATATGGATTTACAGATGATTCAATGGTTTTTTTTGTTGCCTCTAACCGAGGACAAAGAAGCTCAAACTCAAGCTCAAGCTATAAAGTCACAAGTAAAGTTTGAGGAACGGAAAAAAATCTTAAATGTTTTGTATGTAGGTACGTATGAAAATGTACAAATACAAATATAAATGAGGTACATGTACGATACAAATGAATCTCCATGTATGTATTATGTCACACAAGTCTCTGTACTGCATACTAAATCGTTGACATAATAATATAATGAATACTTTTTAATGGTAAGCTGTGGAGTTGAAAAAAAGTAAAGGAAAGAGATATAGAATGGTATAATGTTGGAAAGTATGGAAAATGCTTACACTTACAAGAACCAAAATACAAACAGACTTGAGTTTGTCAGATTCAGATTGAGAATAAAATGAGAATTGTAAAACTATAAGGCACCTGCACACATAAATAAAATGAAATGAAATACTATGACTTGGCATAAAAACACCTCACTACTATGTATGTACTTATACAGTTGACTCAAAGTCTTTATGGCATATACTTGTATACAAAATATGCATACGTATATGCAAAGAAGGAGGTATGTATCGTCTGTATAGGACAGAGATTACTTGTGCTCTTGTAAATTTAAACAGTTGCTATGTATATAACTGAAGCGTTGATGGGATTCGTTTACTTGAATATATCTATCTTGTTGGCTGTACATCTGTAGTGTCTGTATTTCTATGTATTTTATAATTGTATATATTATGTTTTGGTCTATGTGCTGGTCTTGGTCCTCTTTGTTTGTGTGTACGTCTGTGTGTCTGCACACCTCCGTTTTTTGAATTCTTCATTTATACTTGTTCAATATATTATTTATTATGTTTAGGTATACTCTCCGAAATGACGTCCGAAATTGAATACATTTTGAACTGGTATTGTTATATTTGTTATTACGGCTGGAGTATGTACATTGTGCATACTTTTTATTCATTCTCCTCCAAACGTATGTACAAAAAAAATCTTCAACCCATTTCTATTCTTTGCTCATTTTCCTATACACAACGATAAAGATAAATACACAGTGGCCAAACTTTACTGGCTACTTTTCTATTGTATCATGTGTATATATTATACAGATATTATATTCTCATACCTCATGAAACATACGATACGATGAGGCTTAAATCTATATCCGAATCTATACGCATAAAAAACTTTTTATTCTTTATATTTAATAGTAAAGAAACTAGGTCCACATGTGTACATACTACATGCATAGTTTCTCTAACTAAACAAATGTGAATGAAAAAAGTCACAAAATTGATTCATCCTCGCAATAATAGGGAAGACGCAACTCTAATTTTCACAATTTTCTAGAGCTAAGTATATTACGATAAGAAAATAACAATAATTTTAATTGTTTCTCACGTTTATTCTATAATATTTATAAAAGATTAATTACCTACTAGCTGATGAATTCTGGGAAAGAGAACTGACGAATGTGGATTTCACAGTGAATTTTAAATTGAAAATTCTGAATTGTGAATAATTACTGTAAATTGTATTAGCATTAGCGTGTACAAGTAATTTCTGTAAGTAGTACATATTTTATATAGGGAACGAACGTTGGAATTTATCTAAATGTAAGTGCATGTTCTAATATTTTTGTACTATTGAGAGTTGCGGGAAAACTAAAAAGGTTCCCACTGGATGTAATTAAGCAGTAAATGCTTTTGTTTTTAGTGCGTTTTACGTTAGCTTAGAGCTTGTACTTTGTAGTTTGTGTTTGTACCCATAAGTATAGTTGAGTTTTTTTTTCAGGAAGAAAGAAAGAAAGGAAGGAGGAATACAATTGTGTGGTGTTGTTGTTATTATATTGTATGAAGCTAAAGAGTTTTTCTTAAATTTTCATGTTGACAACCAATCGCCATTAGTCAGCCCGCATTTGTTGAATGAAGTCCATCAGAGAGAGAGAGAGAGAGAGAGAGAGAGAAATTTGACGAGTTTCAGTCCTCATTATCGCTTTCCTTTGTAGTTGTGGTAATACTTTGGGTTCTCTGTAACTCTCCGCACTCCGATATGATTTTTCCTTTTCTCCGTCTCCGTCTCATCCTTCTTTTTCTTCATCATCCCAACTCTGACGAGGAGTCTGAGCCCTCAGCGCTAAGTAATTGAGCCCACACTCTTTCTTTACCGAAAAAAAAATCTCGTCATTTCCCTGTGAAAAGGTCCGTCACCATAATTTCGACGCTGCTTGCATATGCATATGTATATACAGATATTATCAGATATGTATGTATAAAATCTGAATGCACAATATGTTGCATCAGTCCAGTAATACATAAAACATTCAACTTACATAATTCATCTTGGTTTTTTTTCTTTCTTTTTTCGATTTCTTCATATTTCTGTTCATATCTGTATAAGTATACGCTTTACAAGCCCGGCAATCAGACTACATATATCAGAGTGATGACAATACAGCAACGGTAGACAGTCGCGCAAAAGCCGCAAACACAAACAGTGGCCCATTAGAAATTACAAAGATACAACTGATATTCAAGAAGAAGAAAATAAGCCGTAGGCTTTTAATTGTTTTCTATTCACAGAGGGAAACGAGCTCGGACCAAGTAACTATTCTATTCGTCCTTTGGATTATCCTCTCTCTCATTTTTTATATAGATTTTATTATTATTAAACGATCAAATTCTATTCTTATATACTCTCTCCCTCTTTTGCTCTCTGAATCCTCAAGCTATCTATACACTCTAGACTTTAGATCACTGAAGATTCTGGGTTCCATTATTACGTAAACATGTCTAAAGATACGTATGTATAGTTAATATGGTAGCAATCATTTTGATTTTTGAACACAGTATTTGAGAAAACTAGATAGATTCCAGGATTAAGAAATGAGGGAATTGCGTCATTCATATTACATATCACAATGTGGAAAAAGAATCTTTTCTCGTCACCGTTCTCATGTGTGTAATGAGTAGGTAATGAGTAGGTAATGAGTAATCCTGATTCCAAGGATCTGGTCACATTATGAGAATGTCAGAAAAAAACCTTACAAACTGTACCTTTAAAACAACAATGAATAATCTATAAAATTGATAAAGAGAAATGAGTTCATTTCTAATTTTGTATATATAATAAAAACTTTGTACGTGTGGTGTGTACAGAATACAATATACAGCACACCTGAACACAGTTCCGGCTTCTCATTTCACTTCTCCAAAAGTCATAGCAAGTTCAACACTACAAGATTTCAATGAATTGGACATAGATAAAGAGATTTGAGGTATTTGTCTATATTTGCAAGTTGTAAGTTGGTCGTTGCATGTACGTACGTACGTACATATAAGCTGGATCTGTACATGCTCATTCATACATATACGCACTGTAAAAATCTCTTGATACTTGACTCAGGGTCGCTTATACTCGTGGAGAGTGTGTTACACACACACACACAAACACTTTTGCCTTCTAATCGTAATCATAATTGTAATCTTCGCTTACACGGACTTACATCTTACATACGCATGTACGTACGAACGTGGATGCTCGACGGAGGTACATATGCGGTTATGAACTCGACACAATGTGGAGTTTCAAGCTCGGAGCAGGAGATCATCCAAAAACCCTTGGGCGAAATCTACTCAAGATCACTACGAATTTCCTCAACTTGTACATTTTAATCGTACAGATGGAACGTAAAAAGCGAAGCGGACTCTCACAAAACTCTTTGCTCACTACATATAGAAAAACAAAGTATGGGGTCGGCACTACCAAATTGCCACACACATAACTAGCAATATTATAAAACGTATATACATATACAGATAAGATATTACATGTGCTGTACGAGAATGTGTATCCACAATCCATATGCATGAATGGGTATACATATATGCAATTTATATGAATCATTAGAAGTATTATGTGTATAAAATTGAACAATTTTAACGCCAAATTATTTTCATATTCATATTCGTAGAGTTGAGAGACTTTTGAGAGGGGCAAAAACGAGTCAAAAGTCGAGATTTGAAGTGGAAATGCAGTATGGTAGTATCTGTACATAAATGTTTTAAAAGGGAGAGAGAGAGAGAGAGAGAGGAGAGAGAGAGAGAGAGAGAGAGAGAGAGACAAAAGTTGGATCATGGACTTTTGAATTTGGATGTTCAAGTTGTTGCTGTTGGTGTGTTGTTTTCCTGTAGCAATTCAAAAGACCTTCAAGCAAACAGCTACGAGCTATACGGGCCAGAGGGAACATGAACGGTAACCCACTCTCCATTCCCTATTGTACCTCTACAGTTCTACACACAGATTCAGATAGTTCCTTCACTTCACATAGTTTATTGTGAATATTGGATTTTCAGTTTTTAGGGAGCGGAGCGCAGCTCCACTAATGAAATGGCACATGTCCGTCCGTCCGTCCGTCTGATGATAACTCTCGAACCATTTGAGATTTTGACTTTGGATCTTTCCCATTCATATTGTATCACTAATAGTTCGGATGAGTTCGGAGATGGGCATAATCGTAAAACCCGTTTCGGTTTTATCCGTGTTTTTTTTGGGGGTTTTTGACCTGTTTTCGCAATATTTTTCGTTCTATAACGATTCCGGGGTAAAAAAAATCACGAGGAATCCGAATCTGAAGTCAAACACTCCGAGAAATCCGAATACTTAACCCCGAATTCGGTGGTTAACCCGGGATTTCGAGCAATATCCATATTTGTTGGATCCCTGGGTAAAAAAAACATGGGGAATTCGATTCTGGAATCAGAATATGTAAAAATCCGAAAAAAATTCCTGAATTTCGGATTTTACCCGGGTTTGTGAATAGTTCAACTTCCTTGGTTTCTGGGTTAAAAAATACGCGGAATCCGAATCTGAAACTAGATTTGACAATATCCAAATACATAACCCCGAATTTCGGGTTTTTCGGATTAATCAAAAAAGTTCAATAAATTTGAATTTTGGGTTAATTGCGTATGGGGAATCTAAATGTTGGTTCAAAATAAAAAAAGACGGGTTCCCTTCTCAAGTATTTAATGCAATTAAACTATATGAATGCCTGAAACTAGTTGTAATTTTTTTTGTTATGCTTCGCTCCCTGGTTTGGACACTCCGTGTACAGGGATATTTGAATTTAGGATACATAGAGGTTTTACTACCAAAAACCAGTGTAAGTTCTCTCTGTGTATTAATTTGTACATTTTACGTTTATGTTCAGTTTTTTCACATGTTGTAAGTTGTAAAGTGAATGTAGGTATTAGGTATGTACCTATCACTACCTATGTATATCTGTGGATACAGATATTGAATTGCTCAAACACTTGATCCATGGATCTAATAGAACATATGCATGCTTAAATATGTATCGTATGATATAATAAGCTCAAGCTGAACCCATAAGCTGACGGATTATATTGAAAAATCCTCATAACAATCACAACAAGACTCCAAAAGATAAATGCAGCTGAGATGAGAGAGCTCTCTGCGTACAATTTAATGAGAATGATGTACTCACAACTTTAACACAGAACGTTCTCATATTATACGGTACAAGTTGCAGTGAAAAGTGAAAAGAAAAACTAGTAACTGGTAAGCAGCCTGAACTTCTTCAATCTTCCGGCCGAAATCCGAATAGCTATATGAATGTATGATGATGATAAGTACGACGACGACGATGATGATGATGATGAATACTTGTTCTTAGTCTTCAAGTTTCCCTTATGAATATGTATGTATGTATGTATGTGTATGTACAGACACACACACACAAAAGATTTGATTTTTGGTTTTGAATTTTCTTCTTCTTCTGTATGGAATATATATATATACAGATATAATAGATGTGTGTGTGTGTCTGTGTCTTATGCAATAGACTGTAGTTTGTACTTTCTCACATCTTATGACTCTGTGAAAACTCTGTGAAGAAGAAACACATTCAAATATAATTAACTGCTGGAAATTTGAAATTTTTTTCACAGTCAAAACAGTAGATACGTCTGACGCTGACTTTGTCTATCTGTGTATGTATAGCTGCCATAGCTGGACTGGACTGGACTTGTATGAGTCTGGTCTAGGGTCGTTTGATCTTACATTAGAATTTAGATTACAACAAGTGTACAAACTAGGTGTATGTGTAAAAACATGGTAAAAAGGAAAAGGAAAAAGAAAAAGAAAAAGCAAAAGCAAAATAAAAAAATTGTTGAGAAAATAATAAGAGTTTGTGCTTCGTTCTTGTTTTTCTGCCACTGCCACCTTTCAGTTTTGTGATATGTGATGTGATGTGATGAGGTTTGTTGTGGATCATGTTTGATACCACCAAGAAAAGTTTAGATCCTCTACTATAGGTACTATGTGCAATCAATGTGTAGAAGTAGAAAAAAACGACAACTAACAACTAACACGTCAGACAGACAAACTTGAAAAAAAACACCATGTCAGGTTTCTATCATATCATAGTTCTTCATAGTAACTATCGTGGAAAATGATCAAAAATGAATTCTATTTTCTTCCCTCGTTTCGTTTCAAACTGTACAAGCACACATACATATGCTGGGCATCATCATTACATATCACAGGACTCTTCTCTATACATCTCTTATTTCCAAACTGTCACCACAAAAGCTCATATCCGATGGGGGACGTTTTTCATACATTGACTATGTATACTTGTAGACTGTTTCAATACAAACGCCTTCAAGTCTAATTGCAAATCATCATCCGGAAATATTAGGAAAAACAAATCATTTTCTTCGTAATTAGCATTCGTTATTTAGTATACATGGATATCCACATGTTTTCCACACATGCCGGCTGGGTCGATAAAATGTGAAATAAATATATTTAACTCCACAGCCAACAACTGTATATATTTGTTGTGATCTCTTTATTCCTCAAACCAAAATTGACAGTATTTATACGTGAGTAGACTGTATCCGATAAAGACGGAGAACTTTGGTGGGAAAGTGAGAGAGTCTCTCTCTCTCTCAAATCTCAATTGTAGATACATACATACATACATACAGTCTGTTTATATTATTATTATGCTATTACTTATTACGTACAGTTTTCCCCTTATCTGAACACACATTCATATAGAAACCTTAAGCTTAAACTTTCTTTGCAGTCCTCTCGACAAGAAAAGGATGTCGAGACTTGTTGTACATATAGACTATAAACAAAATGACTTGATAACTTGGAGTTGTGTACATATATATGAGCATTTTTTGTTCATATGGTCAGAGATACAGATGGGTGATAGCACTATATCCTAACAATCCATAGTCACATGATAATGAATTGGACTTGGACTTGGGAAAACTAAAGGGTTAAAAAATGGTACATATGTACATGCACTACAAGTGTGTATGTATCGTATTTACATGTGTATGTATGTTTGTGTGTGTATGTGTGTATGGAGAAACAATCATATGGCTACGGACTCAACATGGTATCAGAATCAAAAAATTGAGGACTTTCCATCGGAGGAACGGAGAAAAAATGAGAAATAATAGGGATTTGGTTCTTTGAACATGTTTATGGACTTGCTCCTCGACAGGACGCCTCCGATTTCCCTCTCTCTCTCTCCTCCAACTCTCCTCTGTCTCCCTTACCTTCGACTTTTAACTTTACACAAGAAATCAAACGAACCCACCATCTGATTCTGATTCTGATTTTCATATTCTTATACAAATACAAATAGGATATACTAATACATACAATCATATTTTATACATAAGCAAACGGAGGTAGAGTAACATATTGATCCTGAAATCCCACAACGTACACACACTACACACCGGCGTGCGTAAGTATCTGTATATACTCGCAGTACCTATATCCGAGTACACATAGTTATTGCATATCTTGTATGTATATTTCATATTCTTAAAAAAATTGACTGTAACTTCTATTCTCTATTGTATTTATGTTATGTATATGTATGTACATTCATTCCATTCCATCCTCCTCTCTTCCTCTCTTTCTCTTTCTTTTTTTCCACAATAAAACCAGAAAAGAATTAGAATCTGTATGAAATACATAGAGCATATTATTATATGTGTATGAGTACACATTTATCTGTATTTATCTTATATGGAATATAGAATCTCTATACTTTTATATCGATACGCTCAAATGTCTAATATCTAATACAGACATCAAAGAATTATACGCGTATGAAAATGGACATTTCTTATTAACTTGTTCTTCTCAATGTTGTTCTCGATTCTTCAAGTCAAAGAGTTGTTTCTGTTTAGTTCTACACCATAGTCCACACAATGTTCGGACAATGTACATACAAATGTCTAGTATACATACACTACATATGCAGGGGTTACTACTTTCTTATGTATGTACATACATGCCTGCATGGTGAGATCTATTTGCATTATTTTTCTGTTATCGACCATTTCAATTCCCATTCTGATGCTCATTTTCTCATTCTCATTGAAGCATGAAGTTTTTTTAGTCCATTAATAAGTTCAATTAAATTCACAGAAATTTCACTGAATGAGCAACGTCACAGAAGTCAAAAAAGACTCTTGATGTAAAGGGGGGAAAAAAAGCATATGTATATGAGAAATCCAATCAAGACGAGTTAATATTATGAGTAGGATTGGGAGAGTACATATCGTATAGAATTGGAATTGGAATTCACTCAAATGAAAATCTCTTGCAGAGTTGTTCTTTGTTCATTATAATATATTTCTAATTCTATAATAAAGGTAATCATCATCAGGTTCTGGCCATGTGCAACAAAAACAACAAGGTGTGTGAGCTACTTTCCCACATCTCTCAATTTAACTATATATGATCATACACAACGCAAAGCAATTCTTGTATTATAGATTCAATGGCTGTCTACGGATGTACATACATATATACGTGTATTTGTGATTTAATTTAAATTAAATTCCTACAAAATCAAATAACCAATTCATACTTACATATTCCCAAATAAAATACAGAATTTTCTTGTACGTACGAGTTTCGCAAAAATATGGAATATTTGCAAAAAAGAGAGGTACAGAAAAATACGATAGACAAATAAGTGATTTTTTCGGGTGCGTACTGCGTACATGCAAGCTTCATTTTTTACACGTTCTAACTCGTATGGACAGTACAATAGAATAAAAATATTATACGAAAAAAAAAGGTTTCAAAAGTTCAACGGAATATAAATGGCGCAAATAATAATAGTTGGATAATCTTCTGTTAATGATACAAAGATAGAGAGAATCTCTTCATCTTCTCGGATTTCTCATTTATACATGTTTTTAAGCTACCAGAAGAAGATAACTGATTGGCACTGATAACTAGAAGCGACGGGTTAATGATAAGGATGGATAACAGCTTTGTCTCCTTCATTTGATTTTTAACAGAAAAACTGATATGATGATACTCCTCGCTCTTCTCTTCCAGGTACAAATCCCCTCTTGAGATTTATTAGTACATACATATTATATATGAATGCAGAATGAAGACGTTTAGTATAGTTTATACAAATACAAATACAAAATGGACAATCAGTCTTCTTAAAAAATAAAGACAGAGAGAGGGAGAGAGACCTTTGTCACGAATTCCCGATTCTTTCAATACTCAAATCTTCAATCTCATTTCTGATTACAAATGGCAAATTGCAAATGACGACGAACACTATATGTACACATCTTTGAATGTTTTGCATATAATTATAATTTTTTAAGCTTAATCATCCGGCCCTCGGTATGAACATAAACATATGTATATGCTTATATAGTCTGTGTCAAGTTACATCTCATTGACTTGTCACGCAATGATTCATGTATTTGAGTTGCTGTACACAGTGCGGGATCATTTAGTACAAATACAATACAGATGTATAGGAAAATTTGAACGCTCGTCCAATTTACTAATTTACTATGTATGAGTTTCCACAAAATCCAACTGTAATTTTCCGTTTTCCATTGTACAAAACGGAAAATGTCTCTTCGAGTATATTTTGTACAAAATTACAATCCAAGGTATTCCACATAATAATAATATGCAGACAAACCAGAGTTTTGTTCGCACATGGGAAATGAAAATGGAGGCAACAAAATCTGACAATGAGAATGAGAGTCGGACAGTCAGGTCCAAATAGCTTGTAGCTACTTAATCTACAACTCACATAATGAAGTCTGTTTACCCATCAGGAACAATTTACTGATTACAAATGCTTTGAGACTCTCTCTCTCTCTTTCTCTATGAGTATATGAAAACACAGACAGAAGCTGTGTGTGTAACATACCGTATACGCTATTATAGACTCCCTCTACTTTATAGAGTCCCCCCTCTGCAGAGACTAAATTCTGCGCCCATGTCAAATACGTTAGCGTACATAAGGACATTACTATACACTCCCTGGGACTCTATAATATTTTCGGATACACTCCCTGGGACTCTATAATATTTTCGGATACACTCCCTGGGAGTCTATTATAGCGTATACGGTATGTTCATTTTGGTTTCGTACAGGATTTAGATGCCTCAACAATTTCGGGCGGACAGAAGCAACAAAATTTAAACATGTATACATCCAAGTGCCACTGGCTGAACACATTGAACACAAAGTACAGATAGTAGTTACAAGGCAAGTGGCATGTTGTAGTTACCATATCAAAGCTGAGAGAAAAGTATTTGTGTATACTTACTTGTAAAACGACGAAGGGAAATCATGTTGGAATTTTGAATTTTGGAATGTGAAAATTTTCTAGTTCTTTTCCGCCTTTTGAATCAACGAGGGAAAATCTTCTAGAAAATTACTGTGGAAATATTTCACATAATTCACAAAAGCAATTGGGAATTGAGCTATTGGATCATTACACATTGAAGATCGTGTGCGCTATATATATTTACCTTTTGTTTAAATAGTACGAGAAAATCCAAGGTGCATTCCTTCAATTTCAATATCCCACAATGCTGAATCCTCATGCATTTTGCGTGAAGGTGTGTGTGTATCTACTCACGCTTATATATTAATTCGTATGTTTCTGGGGAAATCGGAATGATTCGAATCAAAACCAAACGGAATTTGGGGTAAAAGTTTGTATTTTTGTTAGTTTTTCCTTGGAAGGAAAGGGTAATGAAAATAAAAATAAAGTATAGTGGCAGTCCAAAAGTTCATGAGATTGTATGAAATACTAAATGCTTTGTAGTTTTGTCGTTTGGGAAATGGTTGGAAAGAAGTAAAGTAAAGTAAAGCGGTGAGTAGTGTAAGCACTGTAAGTCTGTAAGCAGTTGTAGTTCGTAGTGACTCCTGTATACATCGTACTTGTAGACTCTGTGGATTGTGGAATGAAGTGCCATTATTAAGAAAAGAAATGAGTTCTAATAGACAAACTGTTGGTTCGCCCAAGCTCATCACATCGTATTTGGAACTCCTTTGACGTTGCCGCTTCATCTACATTGCTACCCGCAACCGTTGCCCTGTAGTCAACAAGTCAAGACAATATAAAGAGAAATATCAGTCCAAGTACGAGAGAGAGAGAGAGAGAGAGAGAGAGAGAGAGAGAGAGAGAGAGAGAGAGAGAGAGAGAGGCTCTTTAACTCTTTAACTCTTTTTACTTTTTATCACACACAGGGAGTAGAGTATAAAATACACCTGACTCTTCACTCTTCACTCCTCACTCTTCTGACTGCTGACTTCTGACTGCTCAGCTGAAACATCACTTGATTCCATGGTATTATTATTATTATTAACCTCTAAACGAGAACGAGAACATGAACAAGACAGCAAATCCTTTTCGAAACAAACTCATGCCGAAACCAATGAAGGTTGGCTCAACTTCAAATTTTCTTACCTTCATAGCTTGAGATTAGTCAAGTACAATATTATTACATAATTTATTATTTCTCTACTCCTTTACACACACATACAATACCAATATCTTCACTTATCCTAGTAAGTATAGAGATTTCCAAATCTGTATCGTTAATTATTTAAACATTCCTAATATGAATACCCTGTTTTTTAATTAGACGATTAAAACCTCAACAAAATTGCAACGTCACAAGTTACAATGTACATACATACTTACGCTTGTGATTTTTGATGCCGATGAATATCTCTAATACTCTAATACAACAACGACTATGTACATAGTTATAACTTATAACAACAAATATTTTCATGGAGAAAATGCAGGGAAAACATATGAGCTATGGCATGGCTATCAGTTGAGCTGGGAGATTACAAAATGTAAAATGTAAAAATTACAATACCAACAAAAACAAAGTCGTCATTTCTCTCGCTGCTCCATATTAATCTATAAAGTAGCAGCAGAATGTAGTTTGTAAGTAGAATGTAGAAATATGTAGACTATACCCCCTTTGGAGGAACCAAATCGAAAATCGATTAATGTTATCGATATGTTACCGACGTGATCGACAATTAGTTTGACCCACGAGGTCAATGAAACATTGCACAAGAAAATCCAATCTGATGAGTACTTAAACCAAGGCACCACGCCGCTTTTGCCGACAAGTCCAGAGTCCAGAACAACCAAGATCTTCCTACGTTTATATATGTATACGTAATCTCTGTCTCTATTTCAATCATCCATTTTCCCATCGACATTAAATGTTACGAAACACCTACCTAGTTCATTCTCTACAACTTGAACTACATTTCTTCTTCTTCTTCTTCCTTCACTCTTCAAGCTGGAGAACAGCTTCAAAGATTCTATCAGATAGAAAATGTTTCATGTACATTTGAATCTGTAAATTAGGTCTGTATAGCTTGTAAACGTGTGTGCTCTCGTCTGGCTTCATGCACTTTCTCCACATCCAAATAGGAAAAGGCTACTTACTACCTACGAATTAAATTCAATCTAAAATCCACATGTTCCATTCTCCATTCTTTTCCCCTGTCAGCTTCCTCTTCCTCTCTCTCTCTCTCTCTCTCTCTCTCTGTCTCTCGCCCTGGAAATTCTCTCTTTATTAAAATTACGTATGTCCACACACACTTGGAAAAATAAAAATGGTTGGCAAGTCCAAACATTTACGCGTTCATAAAGGCATATGCAGATTCGCTTTCACAAGAGCAGAGGACATTGTTTTATAATGGTTCATCTTCAAGGTGGATTGTATACATGAAATGTTTCTTGTTTGCAGTATACTTTTATTTGTTAGATGAGGTGGATGAGGTGGATGAGTAGAAGGACAAAGGAGAGTATATATATATATATAAATATAATCACATAATGGGATGCACAATCATCAGATGAGCTCATTTAATCAAGGGAAAAACGACCGAAGATCATAAAGAAACCAGAGTAAAAACTTTTGTATACAAGAGAAGAGCAGAGATATTTAGGTTCTACAAATTCTTTTACATTTCACACACATATACATTTGTCGTACTTAGTACTGAAATGCATACATCTCTGTACACCAGAGAGTAGATTTAAGTCTGTATGTATATGCGCATGGATGTGGATATGCCACTGTTGTTTTGATAATTTTATTGTTACTGTTATTGTATTTTGATTGTCTATTACAAAAAAGTATACTTTATTTTTTATTTCGATCTGTTGTTACAACCCCTTGCCAGCGTCTACATATCGTACAGTATAACAACATTATGAATCTGGCTTTGTTTTTTTCTTATGTTTTGGTCGCACTTGAGGCTCTATTGGAGTGGGTATTTTGAGCTAAATTAGGATGGTGTGTTCGTCTATGTGACGATCATGATTAAGAAGAAAGAGGCCTGCAGCAGAGATGCAGAGAATACCTTTTACTTTATTTATTTCATACATTCAAAAGGCATCATATAGTATACAGATACTTTACGTACTTTGTTTCCCCACACACAAACCCTGTGTGTGTACAATCACACGTTCACATGTGTAGAACTTTTTTTTACCTTACAGTTACTCAGTACTCTATGAAAGTATGTGTATTGGAAGGGTAAGACGTTAGACCAACAAAGGAATTCCACTCATTCCTTCCGCATTACAAATATAAAGAAAAATACGTACAATGTATTTGTGCTTTCCTATATTCTCTGCTGTCTGCATTATTGTACCAACAATGTGATGAGAACTATCTGTATTTGGGGGATAAATGGGATAAAACAAGGAGACAGGAGACGACGAAGAATATCAGTAGAACGTTTGAGAATTTAAACTCTAAACACATTTCTTTTCATCTACAATACTTTGAATACACACTTTTCCACTTTTCCACAAGAAATACTATAGAGACAAAGTAAAGAAGGTTCATACTGTGCACTGTGTACACTGTGCACACAATTTGTTTACTTGGACATTACATTGTCTGAGTCTGTGATCTTTGCTCTAAATTATACAGAGAAAAGTATACGTGGCGTATACAAGATTGATCTATTTTACGATATTTATTGTATAGTTTTTATTCAAGTTTAAACACTTACAGAGAGATTGACGCACTCTTTCCTCTTTTGACGTTTTATTTTATTACTCGGTGCTTTCAACTTGAATTCAATTCCTTTATACAGTATACTTTCCACACTTGAGACTACATGCGAGGAATTACAATAAAATGAAATGAAAGTCACATTCAAGTGTTACAATTGGAATTGCATATTCCGAGTAGCTTCCCAGAAGCTTGTACTGTGTACTCTGAAAGGCCATATAGATATAAAAACAAAAAAGAAACAGATGAAAAATAGTTGAGACAAAAGAAATAAGTGGAGAGGGAGAGAGAGAGAGAGAGAGAGGTGTCTTTCACACTCTCTTTCTTCCGTCTTGTTTTATTTAAATTTTTTCTTATTCGTTCCTCCGTTCGCGTTGAATTTCTAATGGTGGTTAGGCCGTTGATAACTTTCAGTATGTAAAGTATATGTAATTGTATGCATTTTTTTTTGCCAATGACAACGATCTATAAGGAGAAACCTTGACTGTCTAATGGTGTCTAATACTATACTATATATGTTACAGTATTTTTCTTGTACAGAGATTTCATTCTTGGAGCCCTTTGATTCATCTATATATGTTTACGGAGATTAGATAATACAGAACCGGTATGCATGTTGTCTCACTATCATTACATAATTCCTGAGTTTGATATCCATATATATTGTTATTGTTATTTGTACTCGACCGATTAGTTTCTCAACGTAATTAATGGCAAAGAAAACTCACTCACACAATGAGACCAAAGAAATAACTAGAAGAATGATCCAATTTGAACATTGTTCCACATAAAATAGGCTTATTAATTGAAGGAGGGAGCCTGCATCTACATGGTGTTAGTCACAAGAGCTCCGGGCGAAAACTACTCCATGTCTACATGGACCCCATATCTTCTTTTCTTTTTTTTTCTTCCGCTCAAAAGTTTCCCATTCAAGTTCAGTGTGTGAGATGAGATTTGATAAGAAATCATTTACAAACAAAATGATGAATACACTCATCCAGTTTTTACATACCAAAAGGTATATGTATGAGATTGGATTAATAATTACATTTATAATATAATCCCAACCCCTTGATTATTAGATTGAGATACATCTTTGTACATTGTACATATATTCTCTGTGGTCAGTTGTTGATTGTTGACAAAGAGATTTTGTCAACTTTAATTAACTTGACAATGTCTCTATTAATATATTTCTTTTCTTCACTGGACAATAATAAATAATAAAAATAGTTATGATTGTCTTTATTTTCTCTACACACACCGCAGGAATTTCTATAAGGAACAAATTTTAAATGCCCCTATATATATTTCGTATTGTAAAATGAGTTGAAGAATCGGAAGAAACATTTTAACGAAATTTGGGAACGTAACCAAACTTGAACAATCATCGATAGATCTGTGATTGTGATGATTTCCGTAATTTCTTTAATTAGTACAGCCGTACATGGAGCACGATGCTCGAGGATGTCAAAGGGAAAACAAACAAAAACAAAACAAGGAATTTGACGATAAAAAGGAGAGCATAAGGGAAATCAAAGTACATACACACGCGTAGGTAGATTTTCCTCATTGCAATTCCTTGCAGGTTTGTGTGCGCAATGGCATCATTCAAATTTGGGTTTCGAGATGTGGAATGTTATACACATACATATATATGTCTTGAACATTATGATTACATTAAATATTGAGTACAATATGAAATCTGTGTACGAGAAGACAAATCAAAATTTCCCTTTGATTTCAATGTAAAAGTATATGCATTCATGATATATATATATACATGGAATTAATCTCTGAGTCTGAGAGTTCAAGTCGTATTCCTAATAATATAACTTTAACTCTTTTAACCGTGGTCTGCCTATGTAGTATGTACCTACTCTAGTTCTACATTATTAGTCAGATGAAGATTCGGATAACAGATTAAGACAGAGTCTACGAACACTAACATGCACAAGTCATAATTACACTCTAAAATTTCCTGTCCAACAAAACCAATACATACTGCTACACAAATGGTTAACGCAATGGCACAAGCAGAGTACAAAAAAGTTGTTGTAGTTGTAAATATAGCAGGAGAGAGAAAATGATAATAAAATTAGAATGAGATTTAAATTTAAAGGTAAATCAAAGATGTAATCAGATTCCTTGTCCTATTATTATACTGTGGATTATATCAAGACTCTTATTTTTTTTCTATCCCATCCTCATTACGTTTTACAATTAGAGGTTTTATACCCAGTCATTTTTTAAACATTAAATGGATACACATGGATCTATATATACTATTCTATACTGATGATGCTGAAAAAAGACAAAGCGACATGGGAGAGGCAAGATGAAAAAGAGAGAGAGACAAACAAAAAAAGTTCTCAAGCTGACCATTCATTCCTTGTTGAAAACTATTTTATACACATGTATTGTATACATATCTACACATACACGATCAGTATATACACATGGGAAGATCCATAAGGACCCTTTTTTTGCTCTTCACTTTTATACTGCTTTATTGCTTCTCTCTCTCTTTATTGTTTCAGGTTTGCTTTGAGGTTTCATTTTCCTAAGAAGACATATGTTTTAAGACTCGCTTTGGCCGTTTTTGGTTAAATTTAGCAATGTTCATGAACTATTAAATTGAAAACTGTAAATATAAATAATATATAAATTCTAAACATGTGACAGTCACGAATAAATCATGACAGGCACATGGAAACATACAGATATATATTGTTGGAAGATTCAAAGATATTGATATGCGGTCTAGATCAAGAAAATACATTAAGATAAATGCCTTTGAGTTTAAACTGCAAAAGATGATCATTGGTCCAATAAACCAATGAAGAATTTATGGTTTTTGAGAAACTTGAGAAAAGAAATTCAAGTCAAGAAGTTTTTGATGATTGGTGATTGGAGAGAAGATGAAAAAAGAAAGAAGCTAGAGTGGAAATGTTTTCAAGAGATACGCAGTAAATAGATTATGATATTGGCGGATTTCCTTTGGTACGAGATGAATTAGACCAAAAGTTCTACAGGGATTCCGATTGGAAAATTCGAAAGACTATAAAGTATATAAAGTATACATAAGGATAACAATAAACACTACACACCAGAGTCCATGGTATGTACATGGTTAGAGTAAATATATGAGAAAACGTGATAAGCGGTGGCACTTACTGCGGACCATTGAATGGCTCTTTAAAAAAGTTACAGAAGAAAAAAAAAAACATTCTTTCGGTCCATCGGTATAATTTAATGTGTACATGTGTAGATTATATATTATATTATATACCTTAGGTATATGTTTGTATGAAATATCCACACAGAGGAACAAAATGCCGATCCCATCAAAACTAAATGCTAATTGGAATCTCACGCTCGACCTCATCCAATATCCAATCGCTATCGTCATGTGTATATAGTCTTAAAAACTTGACGCTGTCAAAGACTTGCAAGTCTTTATGCATACGTAGAATATGTACATATATATACTCTTTTAAAAAAAGTCATTTCATTTCCACTCCACTATGATGTCTGTTCGTTTGTTAATTGTTTGTATGGCACTACTATTTGAGACTATAAGTTCCCAACTATTATCGCCTAACAAGAACAACTCTTTAACACGCACGCTGCCGCCTATACTCCTTGGAAGGCGAATGGACAGTCTCCGTCTCCATAGAATAGAATAGAAAGAATAGAAGAAGAAGAAGAGGAAGAAGAAGAAAAACAATATGTACTATTTTGACACGTTTGATATTTTATGCTATAGGCCATCAGAGGGTTTGAATGTCTGGATGTACTTAAAATATGAGAGCAACACTAAATAATATGGACATGAAATCAATCTACAGTTGATAGGCAACAACTTTGGTAAACAAAGGAAAAGGACCGTCCCATTATCATCAACGTCCTACGTCTACATCTACTTCTTCATCTTCCCCTTACACTCGTATACGTATATACACCATCATTGTTAACTCTACAATAGAATAGCCATAACATTTGAAGCGAGAACTTGAAAAACTCCATTTAAAATGCGGTACAAAAGAATTTTCTTTCAAGTCCAAACTTCATTGGCAATTTACGTCACCAATGGTTTTTCCTTCAAAGATTTGTTTTGACTCTGTAAAGTTCAAATGATTTGGATTTTTTTCAAAATCTCTCTTAAATACAGACAAGAACTACAAGAATTTCTTGAATTCTTTTGGGAAAACAACAGAAATTTGTGTTGGGTTGAGTTCACTTCAAACCGAAAATAAAATTTGGTCAAATTAGAATGCAACTGTTTGTTTGTTTGAATGTTTGAATTTCCTTTCACATTTTATTGCTCACTGCTCACACTCTTGTATACATCTCATTTTTCTATTGTCATGTGAATTGTGAGTTGTGAATTTCGTATATTGTGAAATTGAGCTTAAATAGAGCTCAAAATGTGTAAATTATTCGTATACAGACATACATTCTTCATAATATGTGAATGTGAGAGACCAGTGTTGGATTCCGCATTGAACATTCATAAAATGAATGGGAGATGCATGCAAAATACTCTTAGCAATCTTCTGTATCAAATGGTAAATGGACCGAGGAGGAAAAAAGATGTGAGCATGTTGTGGAGATGCTACAATATGGTTTCAACTTTCAACTCTAACTTGAAATGCAGCATAATTTGTGTGCATACAAATATTAAATAGTACGAATGTAGAAATCCTAACCCAGAGCAACTGTATATGAGAAGAAGAACAACAACAACAGCAACTCTCTTCAACGGCAATGAAGTACGAATCCATAAACTACAAGTTATAAGTTACGAGCAATCTTCTATCACCTATCAAAACCATCAGCAAAATTTGTATCGTATGAGATTATTTGTGTTTGTGTGTGTGAAATGATGTATGAAAAATATGAAAAGTGCATGTATTTTATCTCATTTTTCATTTGTGTATATAGTTATTCCAGTTTATCTGCATGCATATGGATTGTGACTCCTCTTCACAGAGATTAGTAGTCACTATACATTTTTTATGCATGTATAAATGTTCTACAGTTCACAATGATGACGGATGCCGGTAAGAGCGCCGTAAAGTACAATCGAGTCAACAATTCAAGTTCAACTGAAAAATATTATTACAATATATAGAATTTCTATCGCCATATTTCTCCACCCACCAAAACACAAAACCAAAGAGAAGATCTCCATCCAAATATCCAAAACTCTTTTCTTCTCTTTCCATTCGCCTTTTTCTTCTTCTCTTTCCTTTTCGTTCTTTTGGTGAACATTGAAATTTGAATGCAAATTTACTCTTGAGTGACGGAATAGCCTGAGGCTTGCCGGCTCGATTGTGGAAATAATCAAAACTATAGGTGTGGGTTTCACTATTTCAAATAAGGCACACACAGAGAAAATACACAGTCCACAGTACCGTAATTTGTAATCATCGGCCTTTTCCCAAAATTCAAATATCATATTTATGTATATATATATATATGTACGCCGCACGCACACATCCACACAGTCTGAATAATTTCAGATAAAAAATCCTAGTCAATAAATATCCATCGAACATCTAAACGCATTCCAAATACTAAATATTCTGATTATTACAGAGTGTCTGGACAAATCATATACAGGAATTGAGAGATCCGACATTCTGGATTCACGTGAATTTTCTGCTTGTAAATTGCTTGAGCTCAATACAGTTTCATATGTACGGAATAGATAAATCTGTGTGTTTAAGAATTTTCCATAATTTTTTGGTTAATTCGAAAACCCATGGAGCCCATGTATACTTGCACGTAAATGTATGAAAAATAGCTAAAATGTCCAGGGAAAAAACAAAAAATCTGTACGGGAAACGAAGTGGAGGGAGAGAAATGACAAATGAAGCGTATTGTCGTCAATAAATTATCTCTGACCACAAGTTGAACTTCGGAACGAGATGAAGATGATAGATTTGTACAGACAACAAAGTGTATTACACGTACAGTTTACAATATACACAGCATATAGATCTAGAGGAGAAAAACTTTATAAAAAAAGGAGCAAAAAAAATGAACGGGCTTTTCATCTTCCGTCCACACACATTACACATACATGTAAGCACTGCACACTCATTTTCAGTTAATTCTCGATTCTCAAGTTCAAACCATGCCATAAACTATAAACATGTGTGGAAGGAGTCTAGAAAGAGAAAGAACTCATTGCGAGTATCCGTAGTCCATGTTTATGTATAAAGAGATATAAGGGAATGTTATGGGAAATGGTTGCATATGCTAAAATGCTTAATTCTACTGGTGTACGAACCAAGAGATGAATACAGATGAAGTGGAATGGAAGTTTACAAGAGAGAGAGAGAGAGAAATAGTGAAAAAGAAAAAGAAAAAGAACAAAAGGCAATTTGGTGTGGAAAATCTGGAAAATAAGGTAACATTGGAACGTCCGGCCTGTGAGAAATGCATGGCGTGTTTCCACATTGTTTTTCATCTCCTGTGCATATGTACCTACGACTACCCGTCTGTAAAACATCTTTTATACACATCTCATCTACTACTAGACTACTAGACTACTACACATTACACATCTTTTCCTTTTGGCGCATTTTATTCACGGCTATATTGCTATATATATGTATTCCCCCTTTTTCAAGAAGCTATAAAATGAGTTTGTGTCCTCATCCCTCTTTTTCCACACAAATATCCTTCGTCGTCAAGATCTTTGATATATACGATGTGTACGGCCATGAGAAGAGATATATATATCAACAGTACCATGTAAAATACACCAAATTGTGGGTTGTTTGCAGAAAGCAAAAAGTTACAAACATCCGGCTGTATGCTGGTAAAATTCCCTTTATATAACGAATAAAAAAGGGTGTACGAAGTTTTGCTTTCGCAGAATCGTCATTTAAATTTGTCCGGAAAAAATCCATAAGATTTCAGCCGCATCGATTGTTAATTTAGATTTTATTTCTTTGCTGGAATTCAGAGAAATGCTACAGCGATTATTTCACATATTTCAGAGATTCTTTGAGAGTGGCAAAAAGACTTGAGACTGGAATGAAAGTCAAGATTCTGAGAGAGAGAGAGAGAGTGTGAGCTTTGAACTTGCCTAATAAGACAGAAAACGTATTGTTAATGTTTATAATGTTCTGCTTTAGCTCCTTAGCTCATTAAAAATCTACACTGCTAACCATCTCGGCACCTTTTTTTTCTCTTACCGCACCGCTGATGTGACTTTATGAGATGATTATCCTGTGCTTTTTTTTGCTACAGAATGTACACAGATTACAAATTTTTCAGTTTTCAGTTTGTGTCTTTTGGGATGTTGGATGTTGGAGTGTGTGTGTGTGCATTTGTCTGTAGTTCACATCTATTTACTATGCACTGAGCATCTACACACAGTTGAATCGAAATGGTTTTGAGCTAGAGTTGTGTGGTGTTATAGTAAAAAAAAAACTACACACAACCACCAAAAACTCAAATCAAGTACCATAATCCATAATCTAGAGAAAAAACGAGAGACAACCCTATAGCACAAGGCAAGGAGGTAAAATGAATTATTGTAAAATCATAAAATGAAGAAGAAAAAACTCAAAACGTATGAATGTCATTTACTGATAGAATTGACCTTCTTGAAACTTAATCAACTTTCTATGTGTGCAAAATTCACATTCTGTATGTTGTTTGTCGAGGTTTAAGCTCTTACACAGACAGAAACACTAAACCCAAGTTTAGTCGCGTCGGTAATACAATTTTTGCCTACTCATATACATATACAGATACCTATACTCAACAAAATGTTTCAAATGGACGAGTTGGCTGTTGTTACTTTTTGTTGATGATTTGTAATTTTTTATATTAAAAACCATTAGCCATCATAGACAATTCCATGGGACATGGTGGTTAAAAGTATTACCATGATTCAACAAAGTCCTTATACATCAGTTAGTACAGTTAGTTTAATTTATTTACTCTGAGAAAATAAATCAATTTTTCGTACATAGGGTGCTTTAGAAACATGTAACTATCTATACACAGGGTACTTTATGGGAAGTAAATCGAATCAGCTACAAACTCTGTGTATCGTAAAGACGTTTTACACGGTCAATATAACAAACATTCAAAACATGTAGGTATGCAAGAGGAAAAAACCATCTTGTTAAGTTCTTCGTCGTCTTTTGTCTCTCTCTCTCTCTCTCTCTCTGTTTTTTTCGTTAAAATGTATAGGAATTATAGGAATTTTTGGTTGTTGGAATTGAAGGTTGAAACATTTACATTTTACAACATGGAAGCATTACCTCGAACATAGTTAAATACTTAGGTGGTAATGATAAGAAATTAACGTGTATTTTGTCATGTCCACGTCGTCTCGTTAAGCTATACAGCTTTGAGAAAGATTTGGATGTGGAAGCCCACCTAGAATGTATAGTACGTATATAGGATTCTCGTACTTACGTAGAATTGAAGAAAAATGACTCGATCTTGACCATTAAAGACATACATAGACAATTGTACACCAGTACTTACTGTTATTTATGTGAGAATCACTAATTACCCCCCAAGATACAGAGAAACTATTTGTTATTCAACTACGTATACTCTACAGAGAAAATTTGAAACTCTCAAGCTCAAAATCGAAAAAAAAACTCAACAAGGTGGATCATTGTTGTTGTTGTAGATTGTGCACATGGAGGTAGTTACTAATCAGAAATTAATTTTCCCATTTTGTCATTGTTTAATTATTATTATTTAATGAGAAAATCATCAAGTTTAAATCTCAACTATAGTTGCCTACTTCACAGCAGGGGACTTTCAATGAGAATTCAGTGAAAACATTTCTCGATCTGTTTAGTGAAAGAGTGCGAGATGAAGAAAGATGTAAATTAATTAATTGCTGTATACAAACTGGTAATATTTATGAAGGAATATTAATTTTATGGTCATTTATTTTATATGAACTGATATGAGAATCAACAGAGAGGGATTTAAGCTTAGAAGCTACGATACATATTTCAAATATTAAAGCTCTGCTTGCAATCTATTCACACTGTGACTTAGCAAATTTTTATTGTGAAATTGAATTTGGAATAATTCCAATGACGATGGCCACTTCTACAATTTTCATGTAATTTGAATTAAAAAATTAATTGTGGAAACGTTGTTTACCTGCACATTTCGATGACTTCCTGCATTCCAGTACGATTATGCATATAGAGATTATAAAGTTTTTTTTTTTGATTTTTTCTCTTCCTCTTGGAACACCAATCAGTTTATTTATGGCACTATCCAATATACTTTACCCTTTTTTTTTGATAAAAGTTGAATTTAATGCTGAAAATGCTCAAAGTACTGCCACAGTTGGCATGTAGGAATCACCCGAGCTCTCAAATGTTGCCAAAAATTTGCAAACATTTAAACAAATTAGTAACTGATACGAAAAACGGTTGTAACTGTTTCAGAATATGAAATTAATATTTGAGTTGAAAAGGTTGGAATAATTGTACATATAGGTACTCGATGAACACGTACGCACAGTTCAATAATATTTATGGAATACAAACTTTGTATGGCAAAGTACTGAAAAACCAACAAAATAAAAATCACTGAATTGTCTTCTGTAAAATATGGAATCCATAATATTTTTTTTATGTTTCCTTTTCTCTTGATGAATACTTTTTGATCTGTGTCTTCTTTTTTTCTCATAAAAAGTTAAAACTTGATAGGAATAGTTGTATTAGTCTGGCTGGATGAGTGATGGTCAGTGGGCGGAGTGGAAGTGCAAATTAATTGCAAAATATGATAATGCTAATAGTAATGGTAGGTTTCAAAATTTTCGTATACACGATGACAACGTTAGGAGAATCGTTGAAATCTGAGTATTTTGTATCATACGGTGAAAGAGGATGGCAATGGCATGATTATTTTGTATTTTGTATGGTTTGTGACTTCAATCCATTTACAAAAATTCTTGAAAGGTATCTTCTTGTTGAATTTTGACAAGTCTAATCAGTAATCATGAGTTCTCTTTGTCTTCTTCTTGTCTTTTTAATAATTGGTAATGTAATTCGTACATGCACTTGCAATTATACAGCTATATGGTTCTTTACACCCAAAATCCATCCAATAATTGTATCTTGTAAAACAATTCTTCTGTACTGTTTGTGTCTTTCTCAAATTCAAAAGAAAATTATAAATTCACCTTTTCCCACTAATGCAGTTATATTCTACAGATATTAATGTGCTAATCAGTAGAGCTTTCCTTGATACTGAATTTGTTTTTAATTTTTTATAATAGTCAGTCACAAATTAAATCAAATGATTATGATTATTATTATTCTTTCAAATTTTGCACATCACGCAATCTATCCTTCTCCAACGGTTGTACGAAACTGAAAAAGGAGTGAAGATGAAAGAGACGATATATCCTTTGATGAAATGTAATACAATCAACGTCAAAAAAATCTTAATCATAAAACCCACTGTCAAATCTGAAATTGAATCGTCAGAGTCAATCAATTTCAAGTTTCAAGTCTCTACAGTCATAAAGTTCCAGGTGGTATACTGATATTCTTGTAGAAATTAATTGCACACGGATATTCTAAAATTGAAGGTCTCAGATTGCGCAAACTTTTTATTTGTTGTATCTTGATAATGCAAAAAAAAAGGGTTTTAATTTGTAAAACTCTCTGTCTCGATTGAGAATGAAGGCACTTTTACTTTACTTCTTGCCGGTGAAATCGTTCAAATGTCAAATTCTCTTTGCGCGTTGTGAACAGACAAACTCCACTGAAAAATCCTTTTTTCGGACACTGATTAGTCACATTCAATCCAAATCCTTTGTGTTTTGAGCACACTTATTTTGCCGTACACTTCTTGATTCCTATCCAGTTGATGTCAATTTTAATGTGGGTTTATGGATATTCTCACAACTATGAAACTGTCATTATTGGGAGATATAGATTTGTTGAAATTTGAATTGGAACAGGATGAGGTTTTTGAAGGTTCTTTTTACTGCACTCTATTTTTATTGTTTCCGAACCCGTATGTGTGTTTTGTGTTGAAATGATAGTTTGATGATTATTCTTATTAATTTAAAAAACTAATAATACTCGAAAAAATGTGAAAACAATAATTACTTATTATGAAAATTGGGGGGAACTGTGAACGGATGAGTAAAAACGTGGTTAATCTGACAATGATTTGGTGAGGAAGAAGTGGCTGTTACATGCCACATGCAGTCTAAAGCGTGACTGAAGTAAAGTGAGAGCCAAAGGGTTGAAGGGGTGGCACATACAGGTAAGAAACAACTACAAAGAATCTCGCTCAGTGACCACAGCATCAGCATTATCATGTATATGTGAGAGATGAGAGAGATCCACAGAGCACAGCATTCCAATACACTCACCTGAAGTTTCTTTTTTTTTGTTGGGGAGGGGTTTGGGGGTAGTCGTAGATCAATAAGAATCTAATCATTGGGCCAGGTAAAAAATGATCCTCCCATGAAATTGTCCGATCTTTTTGGTTGTCGTAACCGAACTTGTCCACCTTCTTTTTGTCTTCCTATTAGCTCTCAAAGATCTCTTCCTTTCCGACAGTTTGCATGTATACAAACACATATACACTGTCTTTTCTAATGAAGGAATTACAAACCTTTAAAAAAATTTCAATTCCAATTCATTTCATCTTCATTCTCTTGAAGTACATTTCCAATGGAAAATATTTCAATAAAATGTTTGTACTTATGTACGTGTAGTATCGTAAATGTAATGAAAAACATTAAATAGACTTCATCTCATGTTAGTTTGAAAGAATTACATTATGTCTTCTTTTCCTTATCAACGACAACCTATGAAGAGAGCACATTTGATTGCGGCTGGAAAATGTATACAGAGAACAAATCTGTCATGGCATTCCTATCTATTGTAATTCCACGTCATTTTTACGCGTCTATATAGAATTCAACAAATCGAAATCGCGACAAAAAAGAAGAGAAAAATGAAAGTGGAATGAATACAAAATTGGCGATTTAATATCTTTGTGATCTGAGTAATTTTATGATTTCCTGTGAGATAAACTGGAGAGACAAATTCTGAGATAATATACAAAAATACAAAATGTGAACATTCATCTGAATAACCCATCTGGAACAATCAGTACGTTCTGATCTAAAGTTGTAACCGTTTTCTTTCCATTCCATGTGAAATAATAATGACAAAACACTTTTTTAAATGAAGCACCTACTCTCCCATAAGTACATTTCGATTGGCGTGTACAATGTATTTATGTAGGTACGATACATGAGTTTTATGTTGGTGACAGTGTGAGAAAAATACTTCTAAAGTTGTGGTAAATCCATAGATATAAATTAAAAGGGTTTAAACGTACATAGTGCATGGATGCGATGAAAAGTAGATAAAATGTAAAAGTGTTTTATACATTCTATATACTTATGTATCGTATCTACAACGTACTTTTTTTCGAAATTCCATTTTTGTCATTGATGAGGAAAATGCGTAAATAAATGTACCATTAACTGGGATTATTTACAATATATATATATATACTATATTCTGCTGATAGATAAAATGTCAAAATGAATTCAGTATTGAATTTGCAAGTACTTATACTGAAATTCGTCATTAATGTTTTAATTTATTACATGTCTCACAAGTAAGCAACAGAAATTCTGTTATGGAATATCATTATATCAGCATCCTCAGCAATAGCTTTGAATCTTACGAAGTTAAAGATGTCTTGTTATGTCTGTACATAGTTCTGTTTTTCCTGGTTTGCTAAATAGTTGGGCAATCACTACAATATTTTGGATTTAGTAATGCCCATTAAAAATGGAAACTATACATTTTATACAAAATTTAATGTGTATGACTATAGGAAGAGGATTTTCAATGCTATAATGGTTACATGTACCGCCTATATATGTATGATGAACAAAATATGTATGAACAGTTAATTGCGCTTTTGTATTATTTTTATTGTTGAGTTCAATTGAGTATCAAAAATGTAGGAAGGTCGAAGGACAACTTGAGAATATTTTCAATTAGGATAGACTGGCGAATACAATAAAAATCCAATAGAATGAAGCAATATAAGAAGAGAGAGAATAAAGTTCGTGATGTCGTGACTGTAGCAAAAGACTAAAATTTGATTTATTTGTTTAACCCCGTTAAATGATTGTCAATGATGGAAATATAAGATGCCCGTGAATGATGATGATAACCGAAGGAAAAATAAATTGCCAAGTCTTATAATTATTGTAATTGATCGTCAAATACAATCGTTTTTTCCCTTGGTTTTCTTATTCTCTTCCGACTCTCTTTCAATCCTCTCAATCTTCTTGTTTTTTAATTTTCTGCCAATAACAAACTGGGAACAATTTCAAACAGTTCAATTCTCACCATACATAATTTATTTGTCCAACTATACGAAGAACCATCCACCGCATATTTTATGCATATATACAGTATATATGTACATGCAAATTACAGATAGGTATTCACTTGAATTTACCATATACGATATATAATATTGGACCTATCCTATTCGACTTTTTTTTACCTGGCTATACATCCTAAATCACAATAGCTAATAATAATTGGTATTGGTGATTTATTCAGTAGTAAAGTGCCTTTAGGCCGCGGCCCATCACACAAAATAGAATAATTTCACAAATATTAATATTGGGAGACACGTCTGTACACACTGTGAGTTAAAATTATATTAGACTTTGTCATA
>JAIUND010000932.1:0-46997 GCA_034699125.1 Gisinianus flammeolus | reverse complement strand
CTGCCCGATTTGGACGTAAGCGTAGACATGGGGGGGGGAGGGGGCGTCGGAGGCCGTTTTTTGTAGACTCCTTTTATGTACGGCGCCTTATGCATATGAAATACTGAACTTTGTAACTTGAATCACATTATATAATTCGAAAATATTTCGGTCACATGATATCGTATTTATTTGCATTATTCTTTTATTAATTTATACACAAGATTTTGCAAAAACACATAAAATATAATACACGTTATTGTTATTACTATTCGACTGCGTTTGACAACTTGATTATGCAGTGTTATATTGACTGACTTGTGATGAAATTTACACATACAACATTAAAAGGCCTAAAAGGTGTGGATATACATATATTGATTCCTGAGCTGAATCCGTAATAAATGAATGAATTAATATAATTCATATTATAATAGAGTGAGTAGTACGTCGGCAATAATAATTATTATTGTCTATAGAATATATACAGTAAATATATATACATTGACATATACTCATACTATTTAGTAAGTTGTTTTTTAGAGTAGCGACTGTATACTTAGATTCTATATATGTATATACCTAATATTCGCTGTGGTAAATTAAAAGTATAAGGTTAAAATAACGGAAAATAAATGTATAAAAAGTAAAGGTTGGGAGAGGATATTGCCTGATCGTGGCCTATAGTATAGTCTATACTACATGTACATTGTAATATAAAAAAGGGTTTTGTGTAAAGTTCACCCAATTCCATTTTCCCCATTTTCCAGGCTTATATAATACTCACTACATCGTAAGTTACTACTATTGTAGTATAACTATCAAAACATCACACAGGTATATATATTATGACTCGCTATTAATCGCTTCATCGAAGAAAAACAATAAAAATGATATAACCAGACTTGATGATAATATCACTATTACTTTACAAAGAATAATTCACTGGGAACTGGCACAAGATGTATAAATTATGCAATATATATATATAATAATATATATAATATATGACGACTGTGTCATGCAGAGTCTCTGTATGAAAGTATATATAAGTAAGTATATAGTTGTTTTATGGATGCATTCTTTCCAGGTGAGCTTCATGTAGTCGAATCAGTAGCTGGAGTAGATGTTCGCGGAATAAAAGATCTCGGATCCCTCGGATCTCTGAGAGTAGCTTGTAAAATTTGATTTTCTTTTTTCATTTGCAATAAATCCGCTCGGAGTCGATCCAATTTCCCTTCAACATTTTTACCTTTCTCCAACTCTAATTTGTCCTCTAAATCACGGGAAAGTCGTTTCAAATTACCCATTTCTTCTAGTGTTTTGATTATGCGAGAAAAATCCGAATGAATTGATACGAGGAGTTTATAAGATTGAGCGACATTCTTATCCTTTTCAGCATCCTATATATAAATTACAAAAAGAATAAAGAATAATAATACTTTAGACTGAATTCGAATACATTATAAGACAGTTAAGAAATTTTCTTAAAAAATATAGCTTATTCACAATAGATTAGACATGCAGATTTGCTCACCTTGAAAATGAGTTCATCCGCTACAGCAAAAGTTCGATCAAGGCGGCCAGATAAAGTATTAATATCCTTCTGGATTTCTTTGGTATCTTTGATGACGTTTGTAATTTCACGCTTTTGTTTTTTAATGTTTCCAATGATTTCACAAATTCTCTTTGTGTAAGCCGACCTATTAAGATCCTTTGGCATTTTTTCATACTCTGCTAAAAGTTGAGCATATATTTCCTCTTTCTCCTTTGCCTCTTGCCCCATTTCTTTGAGCCTGGATTTTAAACTACGAATTTCATCTTTCTGCTTTGCTGTTTCTGACTACAATATCAATGAGAATATTATATTATATTGTTTGTTTTATTTTAAAAATAACCCATGCAATCAGTAAAGGAAATGTATGGAGAGAATAACAAGCAATCTTACAATTTTACTGGCATTTTCCGCTCTCTTACATCTAATATCTTCAATTAGGGGGTGTCGGTGTTTTTCCCATTGATTTGCTAAATTTAAAAGTTTTTCCATTTGAGACTCTACAGCTTTCTTCACTTTTTCCAAACCATCATCTGAACTCATCAAAAGTTGATTTGTTTTCTTTTGCCGATCCAAATCTTTCTCCCTAGCTTCAATTTCAAGTCTCAATCTAATAACCTCATCTTCTAGTGTAGAAATATTTTGACTCATTTCATTCACTGTTTTCTCTTTTGCTTTAGCTTTTTTCACTTTGGATTTTGTATCTTCTTGTAATGCTTTGACTTTAGCTGCTGCTTCTATTGCTGCTTCCTCAGCTAATTTTCTTTGCTGTTCAGCTGCTTCAGCCAATGCCACAGCCTCCAATTCGTTAGCAGAATTGTCTAATTTTGGTTTTTCCTTGATGGGTGGCTTGATTGTAGGTTTTTCCAAGATTTTAGGTTTTTCTTTAATTCTTGGTTTTGGTATTGGCACTTCCTCCACTTCTTCTTCAACAACTATAGGTTCATCTGGATCACCAAAATCATCGTCATCATCATCATAAGTAGGTGCTGGAGGAGAAGGAAGAGTTGGTTGAGAAATATTTTTGAACTTTTCTCGCTCTTTAGCAAATGTAAGGTCGGCTAAATGGCTGGCATAGAATCTCAAAGTTTCTGGAAAAAATAAGAATGAATTCGTATATCTATATACACCTCTATAGTATTTAAATCAATGAAACTGAACGTGTAAATATTCATATTTTTAATATATAATTTTATACCTTTTGGTAGAGCATTTACATCAACAGCACTTGGTAATCGGATCCCACCGACTTCAATTCCAGTTGAAAATTCCTCTTCCTGCAATTTATCCTCTGTATCTTGGGCAATTTTCGCAAGTAAAGTCTCTATTTTGTCTCCCACATCACTATCAATATCTCTTGGTAATTTTTCAACCATAAAAATCAACATTTTACGTGTGTCAGCTTCTGTTGGGTACAGAAAAGACTGGCATCCAATCTCTTCTTTGAAACCTAAATCCTGTATTAGTATAAAATAATTAAAGCAAATTAATTTAATTAAATGATTTTAGAAACAGCCAAAACATCAGTTTTGGGCATATTTTATTGTTTGCTGCTCGATGTGGATACACTACAAATAAAAGGCAACTATATGCTTACAGTTATTGATTGAGCAATCTGTGACGCATTTTTGTATCTAGTTGACATTGAAGTTGTTCCATCATATGCAGGAAATTCTAAATCAGGTCGAATTAGCTCAAAACAGCGCGACACACATTTAATTATTTGATGAGGAGTTAGCTGAGCTATATTTGAGTCGATGTCACTATGAAAGAGTACATATCCAAATATAGATTTAATTATTAACTTTTTCTTTGGAATGTGGAAATATGGAGCAAATAAAAAAATATACATACTTATAACATACTTATGATTCGCATATTAATTGCAGAAACTCACCATCCTATTTGCTTGAGAGTATAAACTAAAATTGAATCCACTTCTTCCATGTTTCTAGTGTGTATACATAGGTGTGTTTTTCTTTGAATTGAAAAATCCAATCACAGAAAGGAATGTATGTTAACTTAGTTAGGAATTGAAGTAGGTTTTATAATATCAAGTACTTCAAATCAGTATCTACGATAGTTTCTTTTAGGAATCCTTCTTTTGTCATTATATATTTCTAAATGTTTTCAAGACAATTGTAAAAACTTTTCTCCACCATTATACCTATATTCAATCAAAACAAGTCTCACAATTAGCATACATTTATATTTTTTATATATAGATTGAATACGCCTCAAGTCCTTTTTGAACACATTTAGACACATGAGATGTATAAAAGTACCTAAAATTATTTCATATTTTGAGCTTTAAATATTGAATACAGAATCCTCACCTTTAGTTTTTAGTTGAAGCCAACAATTTCTAGTTTGATGACCTTGTGAACATTTGGAAATCTCAAATATGTTTTCCTTAATCCAGTTTAAAAGCTTGTGTTTCAGATTATTTAAAGATGATGTAAAATAAATTGTAATAGCCGACTTTATGTCACTTTCTTGTTATGAATATGATTTCGTTTCTTCTATAAGTGCATACGAGTCACATGCTTTATGGTAGTCGTATGTCGTTCATATATTGCAATAAAAATTTCAGCTCTGACGCCCCTTGGCGAGGGAATTTTCTTGCACGGAATGGAGATTTTCATCCTATAATCTTGGTACTTGGTATTCACAAAAGTTTTGTCGTTTATTTTTTGTCAAGTTCCATAGTTATTTTAACTGCGTTATAGCTAATATTCAATATGAATGGAGATAATCCACAACAAGAGAACAAGGATGAACAACAGTACCTTGATTTAGTGAGAAACATTTTGGAAAATGGCAGTAAACGAACCGATAGAACTGGGACCGGAACATTGTCAATTTTTGGAGCTCAAATGAAATTCGATTTGAGAAATGGTAAAAGCGATATAGAAGCGACAAAAACAAAGAATTATGTTCATTATTTAATTACATATTCAGACAATTAACTTCATGCAGACGTATAAACCTCATCAAACTGTGTGTTTTGTAGATAAATTTCCACTTTTGACAACCAAGAGAGTTTTCTACAAGGGGATCCTAAAAGAATTACTTTGGTTCATTCGTGGAAGTACAAATGCAAATGAACTAAAGGAAGAAGGAGTTCATATCTGGGATGGAAATTCGTCTAGAGAATTTTTGGACTCTCTAGGATTTAAGGATCGAGAAGAAGGTTATATATTATATATATATATAATTGATACTGGATATGTTGAAATTTGAAGCTTACTATATACGTACAAGCAAAAGCATAATAATCATAATGCAATTTTTGTGTGTATTTTTGAAGGAGATTTAGGTCCGGTATATGGTTTCCAATGGCGTCATTTTGGGGCTGAATATAAAACTATGCGTGATAATTATGAGAATCAAGGTGTCGATCAACTTTCTCAAGTTATTGATATGATTAAAAATAGTCCAGACTCTCGGCGTATCATCATGTCTGCATGGAATCCAGCGGATCTCCCTCAAATGGCTCTACCCCCATGTCATTGTTTAGCACAATTTTATGTTGATATTTCAAAACAGGAGCTCTCTTGTCAACTCTATCAACGATCTGCTGATACTGGACTCGGTACATACTCCAGAAAAAACTTAAAATTATTTTATTCAAAACCACTCTCAACTTTTGTAAAATTTGATTTTTTAAAGCATTGTATTCTCTGTTGTATCTAAATAATAACAATTTGAATTGTAGGAGTGCCTTTTAACATTGCGAGCTACGCATTGTTAACCAAAATGATTGCTCATGTGACTGGTCTAACACCTGGTGATTTTGTCCATACATTGGGAGATGCTCATGTTTATACTAATCATGTTGATGCATTGAAGATTCAGATTGAAAGGAAACCAAGGGCTTTCCCTACTTTGGAAATCAAGACGCCAGTTGAGAATATTGAATCTTTCAAAGTTGAGGATTTTGTTTTGTCAGATTATGATCCATATCCAAAGATTGAGATGCAAATGGCCGTTTAAGTATTTTATTTTTCTTCTTGTAGATAATAATTTGAAATGTGCCGTGATATAGCTTTGATAAATTCTTTTTAAAGTACTTAAATAGATTTTAACATTTATTAAATCGTCTTTGTCCTTTTTAGAAAATATTTTTCTAATAATAAAAAAATTGTTACAACTTGAACTAAATCTTTGTTTGTTTCTCCCTATTCACTGAACAGTATCCAAAATTCAGGAATTAAATAAAAATAAATAAATAAATGTACTTAAATATATACTACTACCTGAAATGTCCAAGTTCATTCGTTATAAATTTCATTTTAATTTGTAGCTAGTCGAAAAATATCAAGTTAATTACATAATGTAATTAATGATTTTTCTTATTTTAAAAATGGAGCAATAAAAAAGGTGAATATTTTAGATTGATTTGAAAAACTTGTTATAAAATAATGAAAATTATTATAAAGGCAGGCTAATTCATTGTTTACCCCAACGAAATTCAAAGCCAGCAGGCGAAATCATTACTGAGCAAAATACGAAAAGAGTACCATAAAAATAACAATAAACATCGCCAGGAAGTTGTAAATGTTGTCCCTTGCCCATTGAAGTATGTCCATGTCGTCATTAGAATCCAAAACTCTTGCACGAGATTTTTCTACTGCTTCTCTTGCCGTCTCTTGTCTGATGCTCTCATGGGGGACAGAAGTTTTCTCCCATTTCACTTCAGTTTCTTCTTTTTCATCTTCAGTACTGGTAGTACTATTTTTAGTAGTAATACCAACAACAATGGTACTATCAGTAGTAACACTGCTAATATCCCTGCTTTGTGTCTGTAACAATTTCGGAATTTCAGCTTGTCGCGAGGATAACTGGTCCTTATTTGGCTAAAAATTTGCATAATAAAAATACTCCACAGTTTACACTTCATACATTAAAAGATTCATTTCGACAATTGGACAAACTTAATGGTGATTCCATGCAGCTTAAAAAATTTAATTCTAAAGAGTATTTGAATAAGAAATTTTGTCTTACAAAAATGTCAACGTCAAGCTTCAAGTACTTTGATTCTATGTCACCTTCCGTAAAGAAAAACTCTTCACTTGTTTCACTAATGCACAAGCATCCTGCTTCTTCGGGTTTCTCGAAGAAACGATGGACTGGTAACAACGTTGGAGTAGTAGTTGTTTCATCAGCATTAGTCCTTGGAGTCAAAGATACGTTGAACGAACTGGAATCGATATCTTCAAGCAAGCAAATCCAAAACATGTACTTATTTACATCTTCCATTGGAGTATGATGAACCATCAGCAGGAAATGGGAATCGTGGCAATGAAAACATGTGCTGACCCAGCAAGTCTTTCCCTCTAATAATAAGGAAGAAAACTTTAAAGTAATATGAGAATAATAATAATAATAATCTTTCCGTGTTGGCATATGAAATTATGTAAATTATGTACTTAGTATTTATACAGTTATACCATTCTCCTTCAGTGGACGATTAAGAGGCACACTCACAGTACGTGAACCCGTGTCAATCACGCGAATCCCTCTTTTCTCGAGCTCGCCCACAATATACTCACATTTTACAGTCTCATCACATTTTGAAAAAACATGTGGGTCATTCCTTAAAACATTTACATATAGCAAAAATAAAATAAGTTGTATTTTTTTTCTAAATTATTATCTTTATACAATAACTTAATATTGCTTTGAAATTAAGTACCTGAATGAGCAATGCTCAGTATGGTTTGGAATCGACGACCCTGGAATTATCTTACTGCAACCAACCTCAGAATAGGGACACTGGAAGTTGGCCAACTTGAAAATTTGATGGTAAAGTGGAAATTTTCCCCGAATTATTTGACTTGGTTCCGGCTGGAGTTGCTTTCCAGATTTCTTTTTTTTACCTGGAGCCATACATGGATTCCCTTCCGTCAAGACGATGGGACAGATGAGTCCACACTTCTTTTTTTTTGCACAACCGTCACAGAAAAAATGACCCATTTGACAAAAATGATACATATCAGCTGTGAGAACCACGCCGTGACATTGAGAACAGGTCAAATTTTTCATCCACTCTTCCGACGAAATATCTTGCCATTCACTCATTTTAACAAAAGAAAATTTCAGTCTGAAACATGCACGAAAAAAAGGTCACAGTAAAATAATAAACAATTAATATAGACGTTCTACAAATTAATTAAGGAAGTATCAATTATTATTATCAATAAAATCTTACCTATAATATAATATGTAATTCACACGAAACTCGACTTTCGAACGTCCGAAATTCTCTGTCTTACTTACTTCACAAATATGTACGCATTGCTTTCCATCGGAAAGTCACGTGGTCCTTTGACGTCACATATAACATAACATGCAAAAACCTCGTAACGTTTTTTCGGGGAGGAGCCTAGTACGCCATTTCCTATTCAAAAATATTATTCAAATAGTTCCAACAAGTTTAGACGTTAGTAGTCTAATTTTTAAAGTGTGTTACAATCTCGATATAGCCAATTTAAGTAATTTAACCTTTTCCAAGAAAGTTTGGTTTTTTAAGTTAAAATGTCAGATTATACTCCTTGTCCAAGTTCCACATCTAAAATATTGAAGAGGAATTAAAAGACCTCGAGAAACTGCTGTAACATCTCCTGAAAAACTAAGAAAAGGTAAAACTTCAAAAGGATGATTCAGATTATTCAGAAGAGAGAGAATCGTGGAAAGCTCGATAATGAAGAAGAAACAACTTCTAAGTCCAATCAAGAGAGCTTATTAAATATTTTTGAAATGGGTAGCAAATCTCTACCCAAATTCCATCAAAACCATCAACATTTGATGTTAACCTTTTTTAGTTGTAGGTTCCACAATTTATTATCGATCACCACCATGTATGTATGCGGGATTGAAAAAAACGTTGTAATGCCATTGTTACTCAACCTATATATAGGCGTCTAGTCGCTCTCTCAGTCGCGAGGCGAGTATAAAAAAGGAAGAAAATTGCAAGTAAAACGCATGGTGTAGGTCAACATAAAATACATTTTAGTGCATATATATTCGTAAAAGCCAATGATAGAGTGAGCAGTCTGATAAATGAATGTGCAGTTTTGGTCAGAAGAAGATTAAAAAAGCACTAGAAAAGCTCCATCATATGCAATGTCATCAACCCAATGACAAGAGTTTCTCTATAACTTACAGGTACATAAATTTTATGCCTACCTATACGCATATTTGCTACAAATTGTATACAGTCGCGTCTATATTCGCAATGACGTTCCATTAATCAGTGGTTTTTTGTCTCCACCCAATGCAATGTGTCAATACTAAATATAAAGGCCAACGTTTGGAATTGAATTCATGTGAGTCTGTCTACTGCCTGTCATTTTACGAAACAAGAACTCGCATAGGCAAAACCATACCACAGATTCAACACGCAAATTAAACTATGATGTGAAGATTTCTACCCTTTCCCATATTCGAAGTACCTATATGGCATATATATTGTATTGTCAAAATTCAAACCATAGCTAATATTCTCACAAAATAAACCAAATGGAAAATATACGATCCAATAATATAATGTGTTTTTTTTTCAATCTGATGAATTGCCAATAGGGGATATCCTGCCGGCTGTAGGATACAAAATATAAATCCTACATATGTAACATACCTTACATTTTGGCTTTATGTTTTGTCAAACGCAAAAACAGTCAAAAACTCTACAAAAGGGGAAAACATGTACAGACTATATAAGTATATAGCCGCTTGTAATATATCTATGAGTTAGCACGCACCGAGTTCAACCTTTTCTAGAGAAAATCACATTTCATTACTCATTCAGTCCCGTCAGTTAGTTCACCATCATGACAGTTTCAAATGCTCTGAAAAAGTGTGAATACTTTATAGAAAATAATATTGGAAATTAAAAGAGGTTAGGAGAATCCCAGAGACTGGTATAAAGTGTTTGTTTTTATGCCAATTTTTTCTGTATAGTTTTAGTGAAGTTTCCCTTTCGATTGAAATATAATGACAGTGAATAAATGCCTGGACCAGGAAGCGAACATAACAGTGTTAAATATCAAAGTATAGGAATCTTCTTGAGTTTTGAAGTTTCAGATTGTTTGTTTTGTTACATTTTGGCCTGGTCGCAAAAAAATTTTAGTTTTAAGTGAACGACGACCAAATACAAGTAGAGCCCACAGATGAAAAGGCTATTGTGGTTTTTATTGAAATAATAATCGTTCTGATTGTCATTTATTGTGCTTTCAAGTTGCTGTTTTCTTTTTCCGACCATCCGTTTCAAAGACAACTTTTTTTCCTGTCACCGCGGCAAGCACGGAAGACAATCTTCTGTAAAAGTATATACCGTAAGAACTTTTTGTGTTGCAAATTCCATCTTGAAATCTAGACAATATATTCTGTAGATGCATAAATATATAGTTATATTTCTTGAGGAGGGAAGTTTTCGTATAGCTACTTACTGCTTAATCATTATTAAATACGTTCAACAGTTTTTTCAATTTCCTGAGGAGACGATATAATAATATTTTTACTAATTTTTGTTTTTGGAAAACATTCTTGGAATAGTCGAAAAAAAGTATGATGAATCCCTCATAATTTCCTGTATTACATTTTTATCGCATGTACATAACTTGTGGATATTTACTGGAAAAAATTTAAGAGTGAGAAGAATTTAGCTTTTTTTATTGCATAACTATTAATTTGACAAGATCAAGGCGTTTTAAAACCTAGTCTTACCTACACTGAATAAAATCTTGGTGAAATATTACGTGATTTCAAGTTATATCTGAGATGAATTCACGTAAACCGTCACGTAATCATCTACCTACGTGAAATAAGATACAACGCGTACAGTGAACACATGTGAAATTTAGTACCGTCAATTCACGTAAACTTTCAACGTACATTAGAGTAAACTGTTCACATTGTATCGAACGTACTTGTGTACATGGTTTCATGTAAAATGTGCCGGGCTTCTTTACTTGGAATACGGTACAATATTACATGAGTATATAGTAAAATTAACGTGAAATGCCATTGTTTTTGTATGCTTTATACTGTACAATTTTACGTGAGGCTCAGTTATAGATTTGCATTTACAGTATTCATCATGTACTTTTATTAATATTTATTTATTTATCCCACAAATATCCGACGATATTACTGTCTATTAGAGTTAAAATTAGTACCAAATTCATAATAAATAAATAATCACGTCAAATCGAAAGGGTAAGAGTTTGAATGAATGCAAACTACATATCAAATAAATAATATAGTTGTAAAAAAATATAATTCACTTTAAAAATAAGGAAAATGCCATTTGAGAACTTTTCACTGGATCTTGCTCATAAATAAATGTTTCTAGAAAATCCCAAGTAGATTTGCACTGATAAGGAAATGAAGCATTCAAAACTTTGAAAACTTTAAAGCATACATCCACAGCTTGAATAAATGACGAGCAAGTAATTGCCCTTCCCTCAGCCAGTACAAAGAGTTGTTCAAAAAGAAGTTGACGGCAAGATCTCATTGCCACAATAAAAGGCTGTGTTTGGATTCCTTCGGACGACAAAAAAGATTCAATATTTGTTCCGACCTGAAACGTAAACAACCGAATCATTATAAAATCAGTTGGATAATGTCTCAAATAAAATGCATGCGTACTAAATATCCTATTTATAATATTATGTAACTTTTTAGGTATGTAAAAGTGAAACAGAGTAAATATAACATATTATACCTTTAAAACTTTAACCATGAAAGATAAGGACGTTGAATTGGAAATGCGGTGCAGTTTTGAATTTTCCATGTAGAATCCGGAAGTAAAAACAAACGGGAGGATCATGAAGGATGCAATAACCTTTTGTTCGTCTAATAAAAAACAAAAATGACTGTTTAGAACATTTCATTTCATTCAAACTTTAAGGCTTCAATACTATTATTTTCGCAAATATTCAAAATCATAAGGTTAAACATGATACAGACAAGTGTATTATTTTTACTTTTTACCTGTCAAAATCAAATCAGGTTCCAAATCCAAGTTGTTATGATTGCAAATTTTCGACAACTTGGCATACTTTAGTATTTTATCCACAAATGCAGGCAGCCACTTTTCATACAATTTTGTTGTAGATTTCTGAAAATCCGGGTTCCTTTCATACTCTGCAGAAACCTAAATTGTAAATTAATAGAGCATTACAAATGTGCACAATTAGAATTAGTTCAGCAGAGAATGGTACATATGATGAATTTAATACACAAAAACTCTGTGACACTTGCCATTTCTGGACTGTATAAAATACACGGCCATCCTCTTTGATTGAAATCTCAGCACTGGCATCCAATAATAAATTTCTCCTCGTCCAGTAAGTATCGTTAAGATAATTTTTCACAGTCTCCACGGGTTCAATGTAGTCTTGTAACCACTGCTTACGAAATACAATTTCTTCGGGCGTAAAATCTAATGAATACAACAGGCAAAACAACACAGGAACGTCAAATTATTAAATTTTAAAATGTTTTAGTACAATCGATGCAAAATATGTCAATTAAAACACATACTGTCGAGATGAGTTGCTGTGGGGATCTTTGACTTTTTTTTTCTTGGTTTCTCCGTGCTATCATCCGTTTTTCTTGCCTTGTTTCTTGTGTTCCCAATTCGATTTTCAAGCCAACCTGTTGCATTTTTTCCTCCTTTTGACTTGGAATACCAGCATTCCTAATAACACACAAAATAATTACTTAATACTGCTTGCTAAAATGACTGAGTTCACTTTAAATGTATTAAATGTACTAAAAACTAATATATTTGTAACTAAACTTGATTAATTGGATACTTACAGTGGGCACGCACGGAAAACACGATGATATTGCTCGCGCCATACGAACTTTTAACTCCGAGCTTGGCCTACAATCACCATATTTTATTATCGAAGATATAGAAGTAGTTACTTTAATTGTCTTTGTATGCATAAGTTTTCTTGGGCATACCTTGTTCCGCCGAGATTTGTAAGGTACTCATAGGCAACTGATAAAATCGATTTTCTTTGTGAGAGTGTGACAATCCCTGTTTCTCGTACACGTTCAAGTATTGATGAACCATCTTGTTGCTTTGCACGTACAAATATTGACTCAAAATTCTGCACAGACAACAATCCAGATGAATCATTAACAATATTTTTTGATTTTATATGAGTTTTATTTTACCGTATAAACTCATCCAAGTATCCATAAGATTATAACCACTTGAGTAGCTGTCGTGTGATACAGCTGGACTTGACACAGAAGAGTCATAATACGAGATTGAATGTTTACGTGATGCATTTTACGGTTTACAGTATGTCTCTGTTTACTCGACGACTTTGTTAAATTAACTTGAAATCATGTAATATTTTACGGTATTCGATTTACGTGAGTAGACGAGTACAGGAATTTTATAGAGTGTAGTATTACCTTCAAGCATTTTAGCAAATGAGATTATAGTTGAAGTACTTCAACTATAATCTCCAAGAGTTCAGCCGTAACATTTCAAAGAAATACATATACAGTATACAAACAGAAGCATAATTATTACATAAATAATAGCTTAATTATTACGTTGTAGGGTAAAACAATCAAATGATGTAAAAGGAAACTTTTTTCCATGCGTATTTTTACATACTATACAGAGCTCCAAAAAACAGGCACAAGAAAGATTCTTATACTTACTGGCAAAAGTGAAAACTACACCCCTTGAAAAGATTAACTGGGAGTATCATGTATACGAATCTCAGACAAATTTTTTGTCTCCTTAACATTTAATGTTTTCCAGTCTTCAAGTTTAAGTACATTGTAAAGAGAATCCTTTGAAAACGAGATTCGAAAGGGAGACTGTAACATATTATGAATGCGAAAAAAATTGATTAATCGTTCTTGTATGATCCAACCATGTGCCAAAAGTTTGTACGTAATAGGATAACAACTCTAATAAAAAGCCATTCCAGAAAGATATCAAATTTTTTGCAAAATATATCAACGATTCATTAATTTTTGTTTTTTCTGTGTGTATGCAAACATTTTCCACAGCAAGTATTTTGTTGATTTACTATTATTACGTCTGCATGTTTTTTTTCAGTATGTCGTTTTGTGAAAAGATCACGAGAGGTTCTGCATGGCTGACAATCTAATCGTAAGTCAAAAGAAGTAAGAAAAGGGGTATACAGACTGACAATATAATAATACGAACATCTCTCTCTATCTGATGAAAGAGTTTTCTCAACCTTCAAAATGCAAGTTTTGTGAGTGCAGTTCAAATCAGACGGTCAACGAATAAGATTATTCTTCATTTATACATACTCGACGCAAATACACCGAAGACGAAATTTCGTTTCTCAATTCTCCCCTCAAACCAAAATATAAGTTCATCCCTCAACAACAAAACGATATCAGTATTCAGTATAGCGAAGCTTTTCAGTTGTTCGTTCTTCTTTGTTTTTAATGTGCTTGGTGTGTGTAACTTTTGGAGTTTGAAATTTGAACGGCCCGTCAGAAATTTTGTGAGATGTACAAAGTTCGTTATTAACATTATTAACAAGACAAAAGTGATATATTTTCCGGATTCTCATTGGGGACGAGTGTATGTGTGTGTGTGTGTGATGATATTATAAATCAATTAGCGCCTTGAAAGAAACCATAACTTTTTTTTTCTTTTTTTTTTTGAACGCAAAAAGAGAAGGAATATTGGAAGTAAGTACAAGAACGGAAGTTTGAATAAGAAAAATAATCATCTACGTACTCTATATAACAATAACATACTAATTTATACAATGTTATATAGTTGTTAGTGTAGATTTTTGAGGATAAAAAGTGGATCACAAGCTACTAAAAAATCTACCCCAGACTTTGTACATTTTTATCCAATTTTTCTCACGGATACACTCACGTGAACAACAAAGAAACTACGAAGAAACATTTAGGTATATATATTATACTAATTTCCTTGACTTTGGTCTTATATTTTCCCGTGGTTTGTGGCGACTGTGACTCTCTCATCATTCCAACTGCTCTATCGTACATCTCTTTTCTAATTTGTATTTTTGGTTCATTCATTTTCTGGGATTCTGCAACCCACATCACGAATTACACACGCAGACACATTCAACAATCTTTATACTTTAATACACACTCTCGCTGTTTCTATTTTTTTTTCTTTACATTGCCAAGTTCATTTATAATTTTTATAGCAAATGATAAGTACAATTCATTGTAATTTTGTGGCAAAAGTTACGATCGTTTCAAGAACACGGGAATCATTTCTGGACATATTGGGCAATTTTTGGTTTTTATCGGTGAGTATATACTTTTCGTCTCACATTTTATTATTATTTTATGTACCAA
The DNA here is from genome assembly GCA_034699125.1 of Gisinianus flammeolus. NCBI lineage: Eukaryota > Metazoa > Arthropoda > Collembola > Symphypleona > Katiannidae > Gisinianus > Gisinianus flammeolus. The sequence goes on along the minus strand of JAIUND010000932.1, from coordinate 32,098 downwards.
TCGTAGTTTTTGTTGCTTTTCATTTTGAGTACTTCTTTTCTGCTCTGTATTATTTTTATACAAAGTAACTAAAAGTATAATTATGTACGCATACATTTTTCATTTGTATGTTTGCATATAATTGCATCTCACTGCATGGAGACTCGCCAGTGAGACTTTCACAATATCATTTAAAATGCGGGTTTTCAAATGGCAAATGGAAAAATTCATTTTTATTTTCAATTGGCATTTTGTTGTTCCAGTTAGGTTATATCATTCATGTAGGTGACAACTTCCTGTGTCTTTGAAAGTGTTTCCTATGCGCTTGGCTTCTCTCTATTTTTATCCACACTTTCCCTTTCATACTTTCATTCTGAAAAACCATTTTTTTTTCATAAATTTTAATACATGTATAAAAAAAGAATAATACAAACTGAATGCATTGAATTGAGTTTTCATTTATTACACCATATATGATCCCCATTATTTATTCATTGTATGGTTAGTATGGTAGATACAATGGTGTATTTTTGAAGATTTCAAATGTATACGTATATATACGTCTCATATTTTTTGTAATGCAATTTCAATTTATTTTATCCTGCTTTGCTTATATTATAGAATGCAACAAACAGAACAAACAAACACATGATCGAAATCACGTACACCATTTTGTAATACAGGTGTGTAGGAAGAGGAGGAAGTTGGTTTTAGAATTGATTCAATAATAATTACCAGTTGAGTGGCATCATGTCGAGGTCATCAATACAGATAATTACTAGGTTGAGCTGACATGAGTGAGAAACGTACACTGTATATACGTCGTTATACGGTGAAGCTCCAGTACTGATTTCCAGTTCTTTGTACAAAACAATGAGGATTTTTTGTGCGCATAAAAGTGAATAGAGCAGAAATACATTAGTTGGACTTTATATAGAATTATTCTTATTTTTGAGTTTAAATAAAATTCAATCGGGATCTGTAATTGATTTACAAACCTATATACACCTATAGTTCAATGGTAAACCTAAATGCCCATAATGAAAAACCCCACAAGTGAACCAAAATATTCTGTAGTAATTGAAAGTAATAGGAAGTCTTCAGTAAGCCTCCGAATGAGCATCACTGAAATTTTTTGAGTGAAAATGCAAATTACAGCGATGATTTTACGTTGATTTTTGATACTATGTGTATATGGTTCACTTCATCTTGTTAATGGTATACAAATTAAAATGCTAGCAGACTATACAGGCCCTGTGTTACAGGGAACGGAAATAGTCAGAATGTACAAGTGCAAAACTGATACAAACAGGATTTTTCATATACAACATGCAAGTACAATTTGCAGTACAACATGTTACATATTTGTTTATGAGGTAAAGAGCTAATTTAGCTAAAGGAATAAGGAGTTTTATTGAATTTCCTTTCCTTTCTGCTTAGGTTTGCATATTAGTAACGATAATTGGTAACCTGTATTGCTATTGTTTGTTTTCCCACATGTGTACTTTTTATATTATTAATATGTAACAATTTAGTGATATATAATAGATAATTTCTATTACAAAAAAGGAAAACTATTTATGCACAAAAGCAAAGTTCCGTGTATAGGCATGCAGCAGGTATGAGTAATTATTTGTTCAAGTTTAAGTAGGTGATTTTTTTAAACATGCTACATATATGAATGCGCATATATTGCATCCTATATAATTAACTTGTTACAATTATAATAACTTATTTTTCTTATTAATTTCCTCCTATTTTAGTACGTATTTTTTTCGAGAATTAATTACCCATTGTACGAACACATACACAGCTACAAATAAACTAAATATACGTATTGTAAACTCGTATGCAAGTTTTCACCTGAGCTCAAAAAGTGTCAGACACTCAGACACAGAAAAACAGTGGAAATCCGGCTGAATTCTGAATTGGGGTCAAGACTTGAGAGCGAAAAGAAATGATTTTACAATTTGCGACTCTTTTTTCTTCACCTCAGAATCACTCAATCAGTATAACGTACATTTTACGAGTCAAAAGTCACTGTCATCGCTTCCATTCCCCATTAAACTTTGGATTTGGAATATATATGTATTATACGCAGTTCATGCTCATTTGAACGAAAGAAAAATCTTGTCTAGTTTTAGATTAATTTTACTCAAAACGTTTACACCCACACAAATTGTAAACTATTTAATGGAAATCGAAATAAAAAATTATAAAGTGGATATAGTACAGCGATAAAATTTTCGGCCAGTTAAACCTGTAAAATTTATAACGCCTTCAACGCATTCAAAATTAGCATTGCAAATGAACAGAGTTTAAAAGCCATTTTAAATATACATGAAATGAAATTTGTTCCAATGATTCTTCTGTGTCTATACTCAACTTGCACAAAAAAAAGAAAGAAATAATTTGCTGCGTAATCATGAACTGCGAAGTTAAACCTAGAACTAAAAACTATAACCTTAATTTTCTTAGTGTGACATTAAAAATCAAAATTAAAATAACGTTTCATGTTCATGATCGTTCGCATTCAAATATTCTATACACTATATTCATTTTAGAAATCTTTCGCCATAAAGAATGAATTCAAGTTTATTTCATTTCTTTAATGTACCGTTTGGGATTTTTGAGCTGTCTGATTTTATTATTAATATTTTAGTTAAAATGAAAAAGATTAAGATTGAGGGCCGTGGCCACCATCCTCTTGAAATCAAATTTATGACTTATTTCGCCATTGTCACTTTCTGGATGTAAAAATGCAATTAAAATTATTAGGAAAAGGTTAAATCTGTCACATTGTTCTGTAATGTTCACAGTGTATTAATAATAGTGACAAATATGTCATACATGATAAAATCCCTTTGAACATCGTATACAATTCACTTTCATAAAGGCGCAGTGTCATATTTGAATACAATCTTCAAGTATATACAAACTATTTTATGTGTTCATTTATGTGAGCATTTAATATAACACACATCCAATGTGTGTTGAAGGTGTCAAAAATTGTCAATGGGAAGGTTAAGAAAGGAAGTGGAAACTGCCTCTACAACTTTAGTATATATAGCCCAAGCAAAAGATCACTGAAAACAAAAGCCAGAAATAGAAGGGTAAATTCAATCTTCGCCGTTCACATGTGTTTGTTTTTGTATATTCCATGTGAATTGTTGAATTCGGAAAAAAAAAATATCAAGCTCATGCAAGATTCACTAAAAAAACAACAAAAATTTCAACACGTGAACAAAAAGAACAGAATATGAAAGACTTTTGCACCTTTACACATATTCGTGGCAATATGGTAGCGAAAAATTCCCACAAAAGTTCTTTCAATTCCTTATTCCCAAGACGAAAAAAAATTGTATATGAAAAGTGAGATTGAAAATCACCTGTAATTCCTAGAAGATAACTTTTATAAACTAGTACAATACATATACAGAATGCAGAAAGTACTGGATAAATTCAATAGTTATAGATATACATGCAGTAGTGTGTGTGTTTGTTTGTTTGTAGAGAGGAGACTTTGAAGACGCTTTGCTTTTGTGCGTGTACAAAATTACGAAACGCATAGACCGCTCCTTATCAAATTATGATCTAAAAATGTATGTAATGGTTTGCTTTCTATTATTTATTCTGTATACCTAATACGCTATGTTACTATTGTCTGTAGGTATATAGCTCATTTGAATAAAAAGCGTGATTCACAGGAAGGGAAAAAGTCAAGGGCCAATAACTTTAGTTAGTTTGTCATATATATATATACTTTATATAGTCTTATATTCTTGGTATTAGGGTGTCTTCAAAATATAATGGAATATAATATATAGATGGACACAATATAGTTAGGTGGGCTGTATCAATGTATTTACAACATATACGTTAATGCACTTTCAGTTGGGAATTCTCAGGGGGGAAGTGTAAAAATCAGGAATACTTTATGTTTGTATGTATACAAAGTAATGTGTGTGTAATTGTGTATGTGTATACACTGTATGTATATAGGTATTGTGTAGTCTGTATAAACACGAGTACCAAGTTCCTTGATGCGAAGCCAATTTTCCACAGACAGGATCAAGCGTCGTCTTGACTTGACTTCTCTCTCTCTGTCTTATTTTTCCTTGATTTTCTATCCGTTTCCTCTTTTGTCCTGTTTTGATTTTTTTTTTTTCAAAAACTTTTTTCCCGTAACTTGTTGTTGTTTTGATGGTGTATTTGGATACAATTTTCAACTACGTCAACTATATACGAGCTGACTTACGAGTAGATTGAGCATTCACTTCACTTTCATTATCAGCAGTCTACCTTACTTCATATGTGCATATCATAGAAACCTTCTCCTTTTCCTTTCTGATCCATCTTTTAATACATGCAGTAGTGAGCCTGCTGGAACTTTATTTTTACCTGCTCTATAAAAATTATACGAAGCTTTTTTTGTAACCCTACAACGTTTTAACGATTACGAGGTTTAGGATTTTATGTTTGAGAAGGAGTTTTCTTATTTAACGTATAGCATTTAAAGATTGCATTACGTTATGATAATTGAAGAGTTCTGACTTTGAAACGTGTTTCATCCACCTACATATAATTTGCGAATAATTATAACTCCTGAAGATTAACTGTTATGAAAATCATTGGTTCAGAATTTAGGGAGTGTTATTGTATATAGTTTGTGCCTGTTGGGATTCTCAATTTACAATTTAAGGTACGAAAGAAATTCGTTTTACAATAAAATTATACACGTATATATGAGACTCGGATTCCGGTTTAGGAGGAATTTCCGGTAGGTCATAGTTCATAGACACATTTCCCTTGTGTAAAAATGTATTCGTTAAAGAGAGAAGCGATATATCTATACAGTAGAGAAATGATGTGGAGGGCAATGCGAAAAGTTTTCATTTTTTTTTTTGCAAGCTGCTAAAAGTCTTTCGTGCAAAACATTACCGTATATAATAAGTGTTTTTCTAGTTCGTATTTGTTAACTTGTGAAGATTGTACATGTATACATGTACGTGAGCATTGTAATTTTATCATAAACTTTACAACATCATGTGTATAATGTAATCCATTATTTTTCTTTCTAGGAATCTCTAAAACTAAATCCATATATTGGATTGGCATCTCCAATTTGAGCACGCAGTCTTCAACCATCAACGGAACAAAGTGAATAAAGGTTATTCATCTCTCATGCTATCTTGAGAGTGTTTAAAACTCTTGAGGATCGTCGAGTCAAGAAGGAAAATTGGAGATTGAACAAGACATTTGGTGGAGAACGTATTACGTAGAAGCAAGGAAGCAAGTCGTGTTGTTCCTCCTTTTCCTTCAGAAAAAAAAATATATATCTGTAATATTTCGTGTTCCTCATCGTCCACAATCTCTTATCTTTGAACCACATTGTAGAATTCGCCATTGAATTTTCGTTTGGACAAAAACTTGTGGATTGTCATATAAGATAAAAAAGCAAGAAACACAGAGAGCCACAGCCGTCGTCGTCTGATCTTAAATTCTTCCTTGAGTTACTTTTACTAAATATATACGTATATTGGTCAACTGAACAGTGTTATACTCAAATTGTGATTCACACACATACACATCAAAACTCAAGCATATATATAAGACTGAAACTGGTGGTGTACTGCAAAAAAGATAACAATGAAGAACGCGACGACATTGACTGTGTTTTTATTTTTTCTTGGGACTTTTACGAGTTTTGAAGGCGTTTCGGGACGAGCCCATGAAAGCCCACCCAGGAAAAGAAGACAAGTGGCAGGGGGTAATTACTTGAGTTCTAATAGTAATAGTTATTATTATGATCCTTATTTTCTATCCTCATCCCCATCGTACCGACAATCTCATCATGGTGACAACAATGAATTGATTGCGAGCGCCAGCAGTAACAGTAATAGCCGAACAACACTTACTAATATTGATAATAATAATAGTAACAGTAAGAATGTACTTGCTGAGGAGATTTCTACGGGGAATCAAAAGGATTACTATGATCCATTCTATTATTATGTTCCGGCTGTAGTATCTCCCTATTTTGGTACAAGAAATCGACGAAATTCTCATGGAACTCACATCCCTTCACCATCATCATCATCATCTAATACTCGAATGATTCGTAATAATGATCCAAGGGAACGAGAACGGGAAGTAGCTTATTTATATGAGAGAAATAGTAAAGCAGATAATAACATTTTCCCAAATCAGCCCAACCATCATCGATTTCAAAATCAAAATCAACAACCTCAACAACAACAACAGCATCATCGTAATCCGAATCAGTTCTTGACCAAGCAACAGATTACCGCTTCGCAGTCCAGATATAATCCCGTAAGACATTTTTTTTTTACATTCACAAAATCTCACTCTCCAAAATTATGTTTAAAATCACGAACTCTCATGGGATGGATACAATCTTTTTCAAGTGGGCTATCTTTTAATTAAATGAAGGTTTGCTTTGCTCATCCAATTATTGTTTTTAATACCCTGTGAAATATGGAATCTATAGATCCTTTCAATGCACACACAAACACACACACGTGTGTGTGCTTGTGTGTCTCTTCGACGTACCTACACACTAGTACATACTTACATGTACATTATAAAGTATTAATTTTATTCGAATTTGTTTTCTTTTCAATTAGGTACATGCACACACTATTACTTACACACAAGTCCATAGAAAAGCTTTGTCTACAATTAAGTTATTAAGAGTTAACGACATGTAAAAAAACGTTTCATTAGAACAACATTATGCTCTGCTTGAGGTTGTAACAAAATAAGGCACAATGTATGTACATACAATGCAGAGGCTACATCATGTAACACGAGCATTCTTGTGTAAGTTCAGTATGACAACGACATTGTGTGTATAGCTGAGATGATTAGAGATATAAAATGTAACAATAAAAGTACGACGGCTAAGCTCATAAAAACCAGAACCACAGAAGTAAAGAGAAGTGGACTTATTAATTTGAAAGAAACACACCCAAATGAATTAAAGCGAGAAAACTATAAAAAAAAGAGGCAGAACAGAGAGCGCGTCACGGAATTCCATCATATAGAAGAACTGAAATAATCAGTGCAATGGAAAATTAACATTTAAAAAAAAATTGCAGTTATGTAAGTAGTCACTTTGGCATATTTAGTTCAAATATATTATGCAGTCTGACTCCATTGTTTCGTCTGGACTGTCATTTGGATGACATTTACAGATATTATTTAACAACGAACAAAACACACACGAATGAAACAATGCTTAACTTGAGCTAACTATAGGAATGTAGTTGAACTGGTAATTCATATATTATCACATGGCTAAGGAATTTGGGTATTATCATCAAAGGATTTCTTTAATTGCCTTCGTGAATGAAACTGTTTATTTATGTCAAGTTAGAGTAGGGCTTGAGTGATGACGGCCGTCACAAAAACATTTTTTGATTTTTTTCATAGCACTGCTAAAAACTAGATATAAATATGTGTGGTTATAGAAGTTATATATGGATTGTTGAATCTACTACTCGAGTCTAGGGCATTTGTCCTTATCGTTAGTATTCCTTAGGGAGAGCGGTTGCATATACAGACAATCACGAATAAATAAGTAGGTACAATTTCAATATTATGGATACGAGGAAATTTTTTTTCCGACGGCTGGAAAAATGCACTCTCGGCGGCGTGTATACTTACGTGCAGACTGCAGATTAAAGATGGATGTACATCAAAAGAAAAATCTTGTAAATGCAAGTGCGTGTCATGCAGTAGGCTAACTGAAAAATTCTAAACAAAACTCTGTAAACTGTGTAAAGGACATCATCAAACAAAAAAAAACCTTATGCACATACACAACCTTACATAAACTACAAAATGTACAATATTGATAATGGAATGATTACATTAAGTTTTATGCCTGTATTATGTGTGCATTATCTCTATAGTAAGTATTTACGTATCGTAGATGGTATAATGATAGTTTATAGCAAAAACGTATGGTGTTATTTGATAAATAAAAACATGAGATCAAGAGCCCAGAGCCATAGGGGTAAATTAAATGAGATGATGTGATACTATCTTGACCATTACGATGATGACTTGTGTGTATACGTTGTACCTTATAATATTTCAGGCTTTGGCTCGCTACTACTTCCCGTCCAGCAATTCTATAGATGATAAACGAAATTACAATGATCACGGAAGACCATCACACTATAGTGTGGGGAGTAGTGCTGGTGTTGTCGGTGGCATTGTTGACAATGGGAGACTAGGTAGTGTTGGTGATAATGAAGCGTGGAGTGTTCAAGTTGGGACACAGTTAAAAGTCAATGATGATGGCCGAGAAAGAAATCCAGAGCAATTCTATGTACGAGATGAAACAAGGGGAGGAGGAGGAGGAGGCAATTCACATAATCGACGATACACGTCATACTATAGGAAATAGTTTTTCATAATTATTTTCTCTATTTGTTTTGTATAAATTTACTACATTTACTAAATAAAAATAATGATACTTATATTGTAACGTCTTCAGTAAAAAACACATCGTCATCACTCAAATCAAAATAAGCTCAGGCCAGCAGTATCTTCTTCTTTCTCAGACACACCAATGATGATTTGTATAATGATAAAGAAATCAAAAACAGCTTTAATTTTGTATTTTTTATCCTACAACATAATTAGCCCAAACTGTAATACCGCGTGCTGTAACATACCTATACTGTAACTATTCATCAGTTGCATATCACCGATTATGTATTTTTAATGCTTTATGTATGTATGCATGTTGTATATTCTCTGTGACAGTACTATTATTTTCGAACAGACAATTATGGAATCGTTTCCCTATTTTAAAGCTGCAATTTTTTTATTGATCTTGCAAAACAGCTTTTGGAAGTTCGAGTCCCTTTGAAAATAAAAATAATCTATTTAGTTGTACAGACACCTATATGATATATTGACATGATCTTGTTTTTAAACTAAAATTCCGCTGTTATATGTTGTTGTTTTTTTTATTATATAATATATATATGTATATTTAAGCATTTTATCTTTTTAAAATATTGGTATGAGGGAGATAATATTATGAAAAAATTATGAAATTTCTTATTTTTCAGTTTTTGGTACTTTGTAACTCTGTAAATGTAATTGTTGTGTGTAGCTTGAAACATTTGTAATTTGAAGACTCCACATGCGTACTTACGATTAGTTATTTTACTCGAGTATATACATACATACAATGTATGTCATACATATTTACAACTGAAAAAAAGTTGATTTTAATTAAATACGTACAAAGAATTAAAGTGTAAATGCGATTGAGCAAAAGAAAGAAATAATAGTAATAAAAAAAACTGATTAATTTGTTTATAATGAGAGGCAGAAGATTGAATTGTTTTCCCTGGATATCATTTGAGTCAAATGATTTGACATCCCATGAAAATATCGTGAAATAACTGATGAGATGACTGTAAAGCGTTTTTTTTAAACAACGTTTGCTCGCTTTTCGATTTATTATATACGTTTTGTAATCAGTGATTACTCATAACGATCGTAGCAGAGTAATAATTATTTTATGTATTTATATCTTATTGAAAAAATTAGGATAAATAATGATACTTTTTTAAATATATTGATTACATTTCTTGCAGCATTATGCATTTTCACTTTTTATCATCATCTTGTATTATAGCACCCCAGGTTTTTAAATTTCTCATTATATAATATCCGTAACATTTGATTGCATCCTCCTTTAAATAATTTTCTTTTACAATATAAATACTCAATGTGGACACCTATATAATATATAGGTAGATGTACATCTTATTTGCTTATATAATAATAATAATAATTAGACACTAGTATGTAACTACACTATATAGTTATTTGGTTCCATCCATGCTTTTAACTCAACTTTTACGTTACGTTAAACTTTAATTAAAATAAGAATTGGCGATAACAACACAATTCATTTTCAGATGCATACGAGTTTACTGGGGGAATGGGGGGGATAAATAATTAGGAATCGTTCTAATACTATTTTCAACACATCACAAGTTCTTGATGTTACAACAAAGAGCTTTTATCCCGTGAATATTTCTCTTCTTTTTTACCCTCCAGACAAAAAATACATATGTAATGATTTAATAGTAATTTATACATATTATTACATATATCTATCTACAATAAAAACAGTAACTGGAATGATGAATAACTGAAGTTTAAACCTAAAAAGTACTTTTCTGCTGAACTAAAAGTCAATGGCCCAGAGTGAGAGAGTGACCACTGATCACTGACCAGAGTACTGAAAAAGAATTCAAGTTGTTTTCGAATATGTACGTTGAACTTGCACTTACAAGGTACAAGAAGAGAAAAATTCATATATCTTTTATACGAAAAAAATGAGGTCAATTGTTAATTAATTATGAATATGTAGGCGAGCGCTCATACGGTATATAAAAATGAATTCCATTACTATCGCACAAACCTTAAATTAATATCAGCGTTTTTAATTAAAAATGACAAATCTATAGTTCTTATTTTTAGATGAAGACTTTTTTATACACGACATAAATACTATTACTATAATATAGAAGATACTTTTGTAGTTTTAATAATAAGGTTCCCTTAGACTGACAAAACTTGATAGGTATTAAACTTTTAATAGTGACATAATAACAATATTATACTATTGACAACATCACTTTAACTTGAAAACTGCATCGCAGTGGTGGTTTTTTTCTTATGAATTATTTTTAAACAATAGTAAATGTGTGTAGGTATATAGTAATAAATTAACAAACGGAATAAAATGAAATTATACACGTAACTCTAATATCTTTCACGATTAGATTTGGCTTTGATCTATGTATGATTAGGATATTTTTTTGAAATATATTTAAAAAATAATAATCCCTAACGCATTCATATTATACTATAATCGTGATGAAAGGTTAGGATTTATTATTCGATTATTGATTGAGAAGATTTCTAATTTCTTTATGCATGTGGCAGAGGAAGTCAACATACGAAGGCTGCCCATCTGAACCTCGATCTTCAACTAAGAATCGATTCATTACTAATTCCATCTTGTCTCTTTGCCGAACGACTGTCAACTGGAAATTCCACGTACACAAATTTTTAAAATATTATACATTTGTGACAATGAATGACAGTTACTTAAAAATGAATAAAAAATGACATGAAAACCATTTACTTACCCTCATATGACGTTGTCTTTCATTTCTTAGTGAACGAATGAATCCTCGAAGACGTAATGACTCGTCACTGTCAGAATCTGGAAAGGAAATGGTACGAGAATGTTGTTGTTGGTTGGACATTTTGCCATGACTTTCACAATGAAAGTATGTATACAACATATGAGATAACATAATAAAATAATAGTTTAATAATGCTGCTTTTACCTGGAAGTTCTGTGATGGATTCTACGTTTAATTGCGCCAAATTAGGTACACCGAAAATATTTTGAAGCCATTCGTGGCTAACAGCTTGACCAATCCATAAGAAAATATAAATTCCGTTTTCTGTAGTAAAAATAAATGAGAGTCAAGTACATTCAACAGAATTCTAAACACATAAATAAACATAAAAAAATGTAGTTTTTCTGTGGATTGCCATAAAATATTAATTACCTAAAACATAAGCTGAATCTATAAAAAAAAAAATAATAAGATATTAGTAAGGACAGATTTCAATCAATACATGATAATAGTATACTTTTTGCACCTGTCAATTGTTAATTATTAAACTATGAATAAATAAAGGATTTCCTCACCTTCAGACAATTTATCATGCGAACATCTTACAGCTTGAGGATCATCTAAGGTCACTGATGGTCCACAAACTGGTATTAATTTTGGGTAAAAATAATGCACACTTGTTCCTACTCCCATCGTCATGAGTGTATACATGAGCCAGGAGCGGTCATCCGGTGTCATTTCTGCATTACCCGCTACAGCATCACTCTTCAAAACACAATTTATATACAAAGGCAGTAATTTTAAACACTCTGGTAGAATTAATTGACCAGGCATCGATGGATTTGCACACTGTTTCCGATATGTTGCTAACATTTGAGCACATCTGTAAAATTAAAAGGTGTAAATTATTATTGATTTGTAATTTGACATGAGTAGCACACAATCCTAATAAATATTGTTGTTTGTCATTTACCTGTTAACTATTCCTTCTTTAAGGGCCTGTGGAGTTGTATCTATTGATTTGGAAACAGCTTGCTTGGCAAGGAAATTAATAATTGTGTCAAGCTCACAATTTCTGTACAAGTCTGCCATTTGGAGGCACGTATTTAAGGCTAGATTGTGTAACCTTAAACGTCTTTGGCCTAAAATTACAATTTGAACAATTACTAAACATATTTTTACATTCCAAATTCTAATATACATACTTCATCAATTATCTTGATAGCATAATAAGAATTTAATTTGAAATCAAACAAGTTTTTGAAATGTACCGAAAATAGAAGTATAGAGAAGAGCAACTTGAATATAAACACCGTCTTCTTCAGTGAGCTTATCATCATGTTTAATTTCAACAGCTATTCCTTTGTGAGAGTCGATTGCACCCAATTCCACATCTGTAGTATTCTGCATGAGGAAATGACCATGGAAGTCTGTGGGTCGAACACCGGTTGAGGTTCGAACTCTAAGAACTGCATCAAAACCGATGGGACGACTCAAATGATTTGTTACTTCTCCTATTATTCTTGGACCATCAATATCCGCCTAGGAAAATTGAGTACATGAAGTAAATAAATCACTCATACTTTTTTCTTCGAAAATATTTTATAGGCATTAAAACAATAATATTTAAATGCAATGATTTGACATGCCTGGAAATATGTGTATTTATTGACGGAGCCACCAGTAATTCGTGCAACTTGACCAATAGTAGCAACATCAATGTAAGAGTTGTTAAATAAATATAAATCTACAGAAACTCCAACACCAACACACTCCTGTCCCAAATTATTGTAATACGTTATTTGTGGCGTAAGGACAGTTTTTTCTTTTTCAGTTCCCAATAATCTTCTATCTGCTTCTCGATTTTTTAATTTTCCAGGAGCGGCATCACTCGTTGGAAGTGTGGAATGGAATACAAGTAATTTTCCAACTCTCTCTGAAGCCTATATTGTAAATATCATGTACAAAAAGAAAAAATGTTAAAAATTACTATTGAAATACTTGAACATTATTCATAAACATATAAATATTATATATATTTAATAGAATTGATGATTATTTATTTATAAATTACTTTCAAAGCTTCCATTCCGGCTTGAATTGCTGGACCGAGAACGGCATCCGTTTCTTTAGTGTCACTAAACATGGCAGGGATTTGATTCATTAACGCTTCGATTGAAGCTGTAGCCTCTGCTCTGGGAACTAAGAACCCTTTGAGTATCGGCATAAACATATCTTCTACATCGGGTACAATGATCATTTGAGGTTGAGCCAAACTTGAATCTATATTATAGAAATGTACCTAAAACACAAATGAAACAGAAACCATTGTAATATCTCACCATTATGAATGCGGTAACTTGTTTGCAAGTAAATCTTCGCAGGTATATATAATTAATAATATATAGGTAATATATGTGTGTTACATAATATGACAAAATAAGCTCGCTTACCTTAGAACTATATGTAATAAAACCGACTGGAGTATGGGATGGAAGAGACTCTAATAAAGATTTCATATGAGAGCAGATTAAATGTACGAGTCCAGATTTAATATTATTGTACGAAACGTCTATTACAAAAATGAAGGCCGGTTCTTTGGGCAATGTGTTATTCTGAAATTAAAATGATTAGTTATTAATTATAACCTATTAGCCTTCATATTTGGCTAATTTCAGTTTTAGAAACTGGCATTTAGAATAAACAATAATAATTTATACAAATTAATTTGTCTTGTTTTTACCCTGCAATATTCTGTTGTTGCTACAAATTCATATGACCCTTTTGATAATTCCGGTCTTTCCCATTTATCCACGCGCATACCCTGATGATCTAAATGTTGAAAATATTCTGGTGGAACTTCTGTTGTTGCTTTACACAATAAACATTGAAATCTTCGTCCACCATCAATGAATTGCATTAACGGTGACATGTACGCTTTACAACGTATGCAACGAACTGGTCCCATTGAACCTAAATCCACACATGTTATTGGTTGTTCCCCTCTTGCCGGTATTTCAAGAGGATTTACCTGTACAAAAATAAATTAAAAAATAAAAAACTTTCAATTACATTTTTTCTTTTTACAGCAAAAAAAACACCTATGAGTGGATATTTAAGTACTTGATTTATAAAATAGTATATACGTACAACTATTGCGAATGGAATAGCAGTTTGTTTGAGCATATCCGGCTGAGCAGGCACAGAATACATTGTTGATCTCAAAAAACGAGGACTGGCATTGCCATGATCTTCAACTGTAAATTTAGTAGTAACTAACGGAGGAAGTAGACCTTTTTGATTTGTTTGAAAAATGCCACCTCTAGTTTGTTGATCTTCTTGCATAACTCCAATCTGCCAGAATTAAATATTATATTTATATGTAGTACAAAGTAAGTTGTAAATACGTCCGCAAAAGTACAAAGTTCAATTATAAACTACGTATATAATATTTATATATATATGTCTTACAGCTGAAGGCATTTGATCGGGATCGAGTCTCTTTTGTTGACCAGCCGCTGACGCTTGTGGCATCCCTGGATAAGATGGAATACCTTGACCAGTTGGTGCATGTGGTAATTGAGGCTGTTGCTGCTGTCCAGGGTATCCACCAGGACCTGGAGGAATTTGAACAGGCGGCATTTGACCCGGTGGTATTTGACCCGGCGGCATTTGTCCTCTCACATTTTGAAATTGACCTGGCCCCGGTGGCAAACCATATTGAGGCTGAGCACCTGGAATGCCAGGACCAGATGGAAAACTAGGGACACCTTGAGGTGGCAGTCCACTAGCCGATCTTTGACCTGCTGCATAATAACTTGGTTGACCTCCTAAATTTGGTGCACCAGGTAACGGCGGTTGTTGTTGTTGAGGAGTTGGATAAGGTTGCTGTGGAAGTCCTCCAGGAGGTCCAGACATGTATGGAAGTCCTCCAGCTGAAGGAGGAGGGGGTTGTTGTGGTTGTTGTTGTGAAATTCCATAAACTCCAGGCTGCTGCTGCTGCTGTTGTGGCTGAGGAGGATATGATGGTTGTGTCATGTACCCATTTGATTGAGGAGGCTGTTGTTGAGGAGGAAATTGTTGTTGTTGCTGTGGAGGTTGTGACGATGGTGGCATACTATAACCACCTTGTACAGTTTGTTGTTGCTGCTGTTGCGGTTGTTGAGGAGGTCGAAAGCCAGGCTGAGACAAACAATAATTGATTATTTAAATATGATATAATATATTTTGAAAATAAGATGATTAATATTTATCCCCACTTGTCAAACAAAGAATTTTAAAATTATATTAATTTGTTGACATTTGGAATTATGTATAAAAAAAATATTGTTGTTGATGAATGATGATGATGAAACTTACTCCGGGAGCCGGTTGAAACTGTGATGGACCGGATGGCATAGTTTGTGTTTGAATTCCAGGTTGAGATGGATATGGAGGGAGCCCAGACGGTTTATTAATAATTTGACCTCCTGCTTGTGGTCCATTAATTGACATTGCATTCATTTGCTGGGACAGCCCAAGCTGTTGCTGTGGATTGTATCCTTCAGCTACTAGATTGTATGTCAAAAAATTAGGATTTAGAATAAAACAGACACACGGTCAAAACTTTTACTTTTGTGTACACATTCCTGTTATTTAGGTTATCACAAAACCGTATTTAGACTTACCCTGCATATTGTATTCAATTTCTGTACGACTACGAAAAGCGAAAAAAAACGGTAAATAATAATAACAATTATAATATCCTACACTTTAAACACTTTAAAAACTTGGATTTATACAACTTTCTATTATAGAGACACTTTTCAAAAACAGAAGTATGTAATTAATGATTTCTTGACGATACGTTTCTTTTTACTTTATTTAATAAAACTTCTTCTGCCACGTCAACATAATCAAGTAAAGTAAAGTCTATGAAAAATGACAATCTGGCCGCCAGGATATGATTTCCGTCTCACTCTGCCCCCAACATGTACCAAGCATTTCAAGAATAAAAACAATCGAATGATTTGATATCAGAACCGTTACATAATAAGTATTTGAAATGCCATTATAGTTAATGATTAATCAGACGACATGATGAAATATGAGAGTTTATAAATGCCCTTATCGTGTACAATGTACATTGCAGAGAACTGTCAAAAACCAAGAGTTCTAGCTATTTATACACAATGAGTCATCTGTTTAATATAGCTATGAGATTTTAGACACACAATTCATTCATAGCATTCATTTTTTTCAGTTGTTTATGTTTATGCTATTGAAGAAGAAATTGAGCATCGTCGTTCAAGTTTGCATTTTAATTTTTTCATTACTAAAAATTATCACGTTCTTTTTTTTATTGTCTCTATATTTATTATCCATTCAAAACCCAAAATAGAATATTTTGTACAACCCAATAGAATATTTTAAACATAACTTATAATTAGAAACTATATAAACATGTACAAAATCTTACGCTTTTATTTAAATAACCATTTTTTAATATTATAAAAAAATATTATCATAAATGCGATGAAAACTCTTTAAAAAATGGTTGACTATACATAACAACTTTATCTTTTATATAATAATAAGTACTTGACAAAATATTAGAATTATGTATATATCTATGTATTGTGACAATAACGGCGCATCAGTGTGTGTGTGTGTAAAAAATGAAGACGCTATGCGACGATACGGATATTTCATACAACATACAACATACATAAAACAAACACAAAACAGTCCTCCCCATAAAACAAACAATGCATTTTTTCATGAAAAATAAAAAGATAAGACATTCTCTCGGCATTTCCCTTTTTAATAGCCTGTAGGTCGTCGACTATTTACTTGATGTGGATTATTCCTTCTTGTAAAGTTGTCATCGCCTGGCCAATGTACTGATCCAGGTGGATGTGGATTATTGTTTTGATTTTTATATCGATGTCTCAGTACATTATTGTTATTGCTATTATTATTATTATTATTATTATTATTATTATTATTCTGATTTGGATTGTGTACTACTTGGATTGGATTGGAATTATCTGGTGGGTTAAAAGGCATGGATTGAGGAAACGGATGTGGTCCTCTGGGGAAATTTCTATGTGGTGGGAGTCCAATTGGGGGTGATTTTGTATTCCTTTTCCTATTTGGACCGAATGGGAAATTAAATTGCGGAGTTCTTCTCATGACTATGGGCGGTGGAGCTGGACGGTGTAGATATTTTGAACGGTCAATCATATTATTTTGTGATCCTTGTTGTTGATGATGATGATGATTCTGCTGCTGCTGCTGTTGTTGTTGCAGTTGCTGGGCTTCATTTTCCGGGAACTTGACACGAGATGGTAACATGTTGTTGATATTATTGTTATTATTATTATGTGTGGGTATGATGGGAGGGAGTGGCATAGACGGTTTGATTTTTAATTTCTGTTGTTGATTGTTCGGATTATTATTATTATTATTCCCAGAGGATTCCGTGTACCAATGTTCATTGGATAATGGATTATCAGCCTCTTCATCATCTTCATAATCTTGATTAGAAGGGAAAGCACTTGCACTCTCAACAATACCATTATTAAGTGGTGTCATAGTTGAGGAAATGACGGGAGTGGTTCCATGGCCCATTTGAAAAGATGTACGCGGAGGTTTCATGGAGGATGCCAAGTAATTATAATTGTTGTTATTACTATTCAATTGATCCACTGGATTACTCGTACTCCCTGATTGATGATGTATATTTATAGGATTTGGATTCTTTTGAGTCGCAGCAGCAGCATCTCTTTGTCTATCTTGCTCCCGATAAACGACAGGGCGCCAACCATCTTTGGACACATACTCGGATGAAGACTGAGAATTAAATGTGTAGGTATTCTCATGGAAGTTCATTGGTTCGGGTGGCACGAATCCACTGTTATTACTCACATTTTCTTTACTATTCCTCTCCTGGGATTCCTCTAAAGTAATATTTTGTTCGGATTTTTCCATTGTCACACCTCCGCCTGTTAATTCCGTGGACGTCGTTGATGGTCGATATGGTTCGGAATAAACTTCATACACACGAACTCGAGGTTTTGCAGTAGTGGATTTGGCTTGTGAATCTTCTTTGGATGGATATAGACTTTCATCAACATCTACAATGGGTTTCCTCTCAACAATTTGATTTCCTCCATTCTCCGATTGTTCATCTTGTGTCCCCTCTGTTGATGAGTTCTTTTCATTATTAGGATTTTCTTCATTTTCGCCGTCTTCATCATCTTCCGGAAGTTCTTCATCTGGAGTTTTATTGCTATTATTATTATTATTATTCGTGTTCCTCTCATTCTCATTTTCCTCCTCCTCATTATCATCATTATTATTATTATTATTATTATTTGCTTTCATTGACCAGTCCACTTGTGACTCGGGTTGATTCCCTGCCACAGATTGATCGTCTTTCTCTTCACTACTCATCGGACTTCGAATCCCACCACCATTTGCCATCATGTTTCCATTATTATTATTATTATTATTAATATTGTTATTTGCTATGATTTTGGGATTATGATTAGGGGCATCACTACGATGATTAATTTGAATCTTCATATTGGCTGGTGGAGGGACAAAGACTTGATGATTGTGTGAGTCGGAACCCGAAGCTGCCATTGTTTCAACAAGATCCGAATAATTTTCATTTTCCGAATATTCTTCTTCTGGCTCCTCGCCATCATCCGACGACTCTTCAACGGCTTCTGGCTCAATGACAATTTCTGGTCGGGCTTGAGGATCATATGCAATATCAATTACATGACTCTGAGAAGTATTCAAAGGATCCTCTTCTTCATCATTATTATTATTATTGTTGCTTTTTCGATGATCACCAGTGCCAGTATTTTGATTTTTAGGATGTCGCCCACGACTTGGATCAATATCAATATCCACTTGGTCTACACTTGACTCTCCTTCCTCTAAATCATCTTCTGCAGAGTAGCCAAAAATGTGTGTTGTCCCATCCGAGGAGCCATAGTGGAAAGCATTATTTGCTGGAGAGACATGTTTCGCTGGTCCAGAAGGAGAAGATGAAGACTCTTCTTCCATCAGTTCGGATGGAGAACTAAAAAATGGTTTCAATTGCTCTTCTAAATTTTTCAAATGTAAAGATTTCTTGGACTCTTCTACAGTCATTTCATGCGGCTGTCGAGCATCTTTCCCCTTTTCTGCTGATGATGATGATGATGATGATGATCTTGATCGATTATTCGGATTGTAATTATTCGACTTTTTTGAGGGGAGTGGGGAATTGGAAAAAAGATTGAGGAGAATGTCAATATCGGATTTGGGTTTTTGATTATTCTCATCCAATGTTTCCGTTTTGGTGAATTTGATTGTTCGATTCGTCAATTCTAATGTATCTGTGGAGTTCCCATTTGTATCAAACCATGCCGGTAAAATGGCAGACGTGATAATGCCTGCATCCGTCTCTTTGGTCACGAGTGTCTTATGATCATCACTCCCCACTAAAATATCCAAATACTCATTGTGTTCCTTCTGCTGTTGATTTGGATTATTATTTTTATTTCGACTGTAACTGAAATCTGGTCCTTTCACAATTTCAATTGGGCCTTGTGTATTGTGATCAATGAGTTTGTTCTTATTATTATTATTATTATTGTTGTTGTTGTTACGAGATGGGAAAGTGTGTTTCGTTGAGTATCGTTGTTGTTGTTTGTTAGTGGAAGTTGTTGATGATGATGATAATGTGGATGTGGATGAGAGGATGGTTGTGGGCATTTCCGTCGTCACAGTATTGTCTGGGGTAATGATGATAATGGTTGAGGGTGGGGGTGAAGTTGTCACACGTAACTTGACCCGTTTTACCTTCACATTGGGCCCTCCATTCCCATCACTTTTAATAATAATTTCTTTACTACTCTCCTTGTCCACATAGCGATTTCTAATCCTTGACGTGACACTATAATCATTATATTTATTCGTCGTCGTCTCTGTATTTTTACTCTTACTCCATTTGGGTTGAAGATTCTTGATGAGTTTGGCGAGTAAATCCTCAGTGATGATAGTGGTCGGGGGGAGAGATGTGGTCGTCGTTAATTTAGAATGCCGGCTCTGGTCTCTGTCTCTGTCTCTTTCTCGACTGCTATTCTCTATCCCATGTGGAGGGATTGCATCGAGAAGCATTTTGGTCAACTTTTTAGATTCTTCGGCTTGATAATTGATTTCCTCTTGTGGGTCATCAATTGTACTGGGTGTTTTTTCCGTCCCTCTCATTTCCTCTTCTGACAGAATCCCTGTTGTGGGTATATAATGTTTACTATGATCATACTGTTGGTAGGTGGTGGATGTGATTTCTTCTTCGGAGAAGGAAGTCCTTTCTGGATAGCGAGTCGTGGCCGAGTTCCGTTTATTTGTATTTGTATTCCCACTCATCGTGGATGTGGATGGAGGGAGAGTGAAGAGGATGGGGGAAGTGGATGTGACCGTTTTCGGTGTTGTTTGAGCTTGTGAGGAAGACGACGACGACGACGAGGACGAGCGACCCCGTGTTGACGATGTGGACAATGTTGGGGATGGTCGGGGTACATAGCGATCCTCCACACTCTCCTCACTTACTATCTCCTCGTCGTCATTATTGGGTTTGGGTTTCTTCTTCTTCTTTTCACCACTTTCACCAGATTGAGATTGAGGGAAGTCATCATTTTGAAAAGTCTTGATTGTGTCAAATAAAAATTTAAACATTGAATTAGTATTCGTTGTTGGTGGGAGTGGAGTTGTCTATACAAAACAAAGCAGATAGTAAAAAGAAAAAACAATAATGCATCAGTATATTTCAATATATCAAACAAAGTTCTTTGCACATCAAAAAAAACTTAAGTAAGTATCTATGTATAATCCTCGAAAGATTTCCCCCAAAAGTTGTTGTTTTTTCCTTCTCTTTTCAGTTTCATTCACTCACTCATTCCCATTCCTATCAATGTATCAATGTATCTTTTCGAGTGTGAGTGTATTGAAATGTAAGTGAACATTATTAGCTGGTATTCTGGCATGTATATATTCTCATTGTTCATATGTAAATTCAGGCATCTTATCATTAGTACAGTCTTTATGTATATATAAGTTAAAATCCATCAAGCGTATCAATTACAATAGAACAAAATACGGCACGACGAAAAAATTTCCATTTTCCTTTTTTTTCTTTTATAGAAAAACATTCAAACTTTTCAGTCTGACTCGTACTAATTAACTGAAAAGCTCCTTTTTTTTTGCCAATGAAAATAGAAAAATAGGGTTGTGGAAAAATTAATTCTTTTTTCAACGATGTATAATCAGCTATGGAAAATGAAAAGGCTTTCAAAGTGTAGAAAATTCCATTCCATTATGCAGGTACCCTTTATTATTGTAGGTATATATTTATATATGTATTTGGTATACTGATATTGATAATTGTAATAACACGGTGGACATCATAATAAAAGTATAAAAAAAAGTTGCATGCATGAAATGAATGTACAGTAAAACGGCATACGCGACAAGAAATGAGGAAAGGTGTATAAAAAAACATGTAAGGCACACATTTCTTTAGCCTTTCCATCAAATAATTACAAGTAAAATTGAATTGAAATGACACGACAAAGTTTCGTTTTCAGTTTAGTCATGGCTTTCTCATCGTCAGTCACAGTAGCCTAGTTTGTCGAGTGGCCGGATCAAGTCTGTATGCCGTCAGTATGTGTGTACATATTGACATTAGACTAATTACTTAGGTTGTCATAATTTGATGGAACTTTTACCCATGAGCATATTTTTTAATATTAAATAGATCATTGAAATTCAAATTGAAATTCAAGCTCTTAAAATGCTCAATCTAAATCTGAGATTTGATATGAAAATGAAAAAACTTTCAAGAGTACATATATATCGTACTTATATATATTTACATTTTCATTTTTATATGTAGACATATATGTAAGTAAAACTAAAGTGCATTTCATTGTCTTGGCCTGTTTGCTCCCCTCTGTACGTATTAAACATTTTAGAAGAAAAAAATGTGTACAATTTAAGACTATCGTATATATACATAGTATATACAAATAGATATTGCCGGCATATGTTCAAGTCACGCTTTTTTGGTTCCTTGATTTGATTTTCTTGAGAGCACATGTATTTAATAGTTTAATTTTAAATATTTAAAAAGCTATCATTTCCAAGTTAACACTATAGAGAGTACACGTTCAACATATATATTATACTCATCTTGAGTCTCTTTCACATATAGTTCATATAGAGACAGTATAATTAGTATTGAATCTATATAATGTGTGTACACACTCGTAACTCTATAGCTTTGAATTTGGAATGCATAGCGTGAACTAAAAGTATACCACGACGAGCAAGTAATTTTCCTGTCCACAGCATTTCGAGTCCAGGTGGAGCATTCTTGAAAAAGTAAATAACATAGATATACTTATATACCTAGGTTTTCCTTGGGGGCATCTTCATCATTCCATTTGAATTGAAAAGAATTTTAAATTTAGATATACAGATACATACATATTTACAAGTCTATTCTGGTCTTCCTACCATCTGTAGTTCCTATACATCCTCATCCATCATCTATAGTTTAGTAATATTTAATCAACTCCTCACAGTTGGATGTTTTTTTTTCAGTGGAATTTATGGCTTTATGCGGTGGTATCTTACTTAGATTTGCGGTTTCGGTTTCGACTATATAAACATTTTCATTTTTTTTTTCTGTTTTCTTATGTGTATTATGTATGAATAGAATTACGTACGCAGACTTGTGGTGCATTTTGTGATTTGCTTACGATCAGTTAGAATAACAACTCAACTGAAAATCTTCCAAAGGATTCTACTCTACATTTATTTTTATGTACAACTTGAGAAATTATGATTCATAATAATAGAATATGAATATAATATAGTGAAGAAAGTGTATACCCTTTCCATGGAGTCATGTTGTTGTTGAGATCGGCCAGTGGTGTCACTATAATATTTTCTGGTGGTCATTCGGCTGGTGGTGGGTTGTTTTGTCGTTGTGGTTGTCGTCGTGGTTCTAGAGGATGCTTCAATGGAAGACGTTGACATTGGATCTTCATCACTTCCCAAAGGATTTTTACTCGAACTAGTGAAATCGAAATTGAAATCCGTGGCAGTTGTCGTTGTAGGTACGATTTTGAATCCATTGCCATGATCAAATAATACAACATTCAGATCCTCTGGATTGGTTTTTGTTAAAAAGCTCCGACCTACATCACCAAACATAGAGAGGGAGAGAGAGAGAATTAGAAACTGCACGTTCAGAAGAACAATGCACACACAACTTGTGCCGTGTATTTGTATGAGTATATGAGTCAGACGAAATACACACATTCACATCCACATCCCAAATACAAAACAATATATACCGGTCGAAAGAAGTCAGAACCTCTTGACAACTCTCGTTGCACGCATTTTATTTGGAAAATGTAAATGAATGAGAAGGACAATGAGGAAACACCATAATTGAATCAATTTCAACTTGAATACTTTCCATGTTCACTGTTCAGTTTCTTGGTATCATCTGACTACGGAAATGTACATACGATACATGTACATACATACTACATACACAAGATAACTATTCAAGTTTTCATTACTTTATTTCCAATGAAATGTATATATACAGAATACATATACCTACTCTACTGACTACTCTATTGACTGACTGACTGACACAACCCCAAGGCCCAAGAGTGAGCCCGCGTAATGTACTATACGATTTTTAATTCCTAGTATTTCCCATTGTTATGTTCCAACTCTCTACATATTACTTACACCGACACAGGTTTGTTTGTACATGTCTACAAATAGAAAACAACTCCAACGTACAGCTCGTATTCAACTCAAGTCTATAAGTATACAGATTACAGATACAAAAGAAGTTGCTCATGAGAAACATTTGTATTAGCAAAGCCAAACCATTCCTTATTTTTATATATATTTATATATCACGGCTAATAAGGCAGGCATTTCCGTTCATCTTTTAATGGGCCATCCGTGGTTAATCCTTATACGCTTTTGTTTAGTTAATTGTCTTATCACTAAGCTCTCCAAAGCAACAGTCAGACTTACGCATATCATTCTGTCTTTAATTTTAAATGCCTTTTTATTTAATTAGTTTTTTCTACTCAAGCTCTCAACATTGGAATGACAATGCCCACAGTATTTGTTTTACAAATATTCTACAGCCTTTCACCTATATAGTTCGTCTACAAGCAGAGAACCTTGTCATGGATTTTATACAGATTGAATATCGAAATTGGAATGAACAATCATATATATAAAAAGAGTACAAAGCGTAAATAATCATAAATATCGATTGCTCTGCATCATTAACTCATTCGCTTAAATTGTCTCGTTGCCCATTACTAGAGAGAATGAAGAAACTATGATCAATAGGAAACAAATAGAAAATACGTAAAGACAAATAATTTATTCAATTTGCTGGTGAAATTTAAATGGTATTAACAGACACATCGAATCCAACGCATTCTTTTCAATTCCCACCCTTGTCACATTTAATGCATCGTCACCCAATTCGTCTGCTCAATAAAAGACTTCTTTCTTCACCTACTACATATATTATTATAGATACTAGACTTACAAAGCTTAAGCCGCATCTCCTTAACGCTCCTGCCTGTCTATCGTAGGTATGTGTCTGTAACTCTGTACTCTCTGTAGACGTAGACTCTGTAACTCACAATCCATATAGTAAAGGGTTACCTCTTCATTAGTAAAACTATAAAAAACACGCTGTCGCTCTAAACAAGAGGGATACGTACTAGTAAGTATAGATATAAGAGAAATAAACTGAGAGCTGGAATGACGAAGCAGCAATAGAATGACTGTTGACTGAATTAACTGAGTCTCGCGGAGAAGGAAATGTAAACCGTTATAAATTATATTAAAGGAGCAAATGAAAATCAAGAAGGTTCTTCAAGCACAAAAAACCATGTGTATACCATGCATTGAGAATCAATCAAACTACAAACTAAGCCAGCAACAAGTCTACTAATCTAATGCGTCTAATGTCTAATGTCTAACGCACAAACTGCAAATAGTCGAATTTGTAAATATATAGGTTGACTTGACATTTTAACTCTCTTTCTTTCTCTTTTCTTTTTCTTTTCGTCTAATGTCTCTAATATGTACAGTCTTCAGTTTTTTTGTGTTGTCATTATACAGATATGTGTGTTCTAATTGGGAAATCACATACTTTGTACACCCATAAACTTGTGAGTAATATATCTTACGAGAACGTCACCTTTTTTTCTCGGTACACATACGTACCTATACTTTCCTATATGCTTGAAGACTTGAAGAATGTGTGTTTTTGTAATGGATATAATCACTTTAATAGTTTTGCATGTAACTCACACACAACTTTTCCCTCCACTTGTTTAACACAAACTTTCAATGTCAACAACAACTGTCCAATTTTAGTTTGTGCGTGTTCGATGCCATTTAGTTTCTTGGTTTTCCTTTCATGATGTGCAAGCAAACTTTACCACCATAAGCAAAGAGAAGTAAAAGCAAAGACAAATGACAAACAAAATAAGTGAAACTACAAACTACCATTTTAACTCTACACTAATCACTAATCACTAGTCAGAGTCATCCCGTTGAGTCGAGTCCAAGACAACAATGTCAACTTTGGACATTTTGAAGTAAAAGTTTCTATTCAAGCAGTCCCCGAAACTTTAAAATGTCAAAATCATGGAAATTTTGATGTTGAATAAAAAAATCATTGAAATTTATGTAGACTGTACAGTTTTAAAAGATGATTGAATTTGGAGTTTGAAGTTTGACGGAGAAAAGTCTTGGCTTTGAAAGTAAAAACTGTGTAAAACTAGGAATTAGGAGCACGGACAATGGAAATATGTATAATATATACCTATGTATTTTGTAAAGAAATTCACTTACTTCTAAGAATGAAAAATACTGTGAGGACAACAGAAGCGGCGAGACCAACCAAAATGATGACACTCAAGAACCAGCAAAGGATTGCTGACAGTCCACGACCCCGACAACATTCTTCTTCAGTCTCAGATCCATACTCTTCCTCGTAAATAGCGTCATGATATGCTCTCTACACATTGAAAAATCAAAAAAAACATATATATAATAAATTCAAATGATATCCTCATAATTCATATTTATGCAAGTCCTTTTTGTACCCCAAATAGGTTTACATCTACAATCTGTACGCTTACAGTATGTACAACACACAGAACGGCAAACTCAATTGAGTATGTTTTGCGTGGAAACTCTTTATAAATTAAAAAAAGCTTCATTTGTCGCACACCCCGAATCGAAACTCTTTCCTCTAAAAGATTTCAAATCTTTTGTGAGTCGTCCCTTGTGTAATGCCTATAATTTACACTGTGCTCATTCACAAAGGCTTCACTCAATGTATTCAAGCTGATTCCATTACTATATAAATGATAATTTTATGTGATAAATCACTCTTGATTGTCTTCTGTAAAAAATAAAAGTTTAGACCCTTAAATCTAGTATAAAAGTTTAGACCCTTAAATCTAGTATACTGATATAATCGCAAGTTTTCAAAAAAATATGTGAAATGAGATCATCCAGAATTATTCAGCTAACTGGATCAAAATTCACTGGAAAAAAACATCTGGAATTGAGAAGCTTGTCTGTGTTTAATTAATAATTATCATCACTTAAAATGTAGGGCATTATAATGCCCTAAATTTCAAGTGATGATGTATACTTACATATGGGTATTAATTAAGTTTGTCTAATTGCTAGCGGGCCTCAATTGGGATGATTTTAATGGCAAAATATAGTCATAATTCATAATCAATTCAATTTTTTTGACACATTTGTGTAATTTATGCGTAGCCATATATTATTTTGTAATCACTATCAAGTTGAGGAGTTATATACTATCTGGCAACGCAACGGTATAGTACACCGGGTGTACTATAAAGTTTAAATTCCTTATCATTTCAATATTTATTGCAGGTCATAAAAAAACTGGAATATTATTGAGGGATTACCATATCAAAATGACAATTGAGAATAATTTGACTCTGGATTTAAACTATGCATAAATACTGAAGAGCACGATTCAATAAAGTACAAGAACAAGAACTCTTGACGGTAATTCAGTGATACAATGAGCATTTTTTTGTGGGTCGCCGCTGCTCAAGGGTAAAATTGCATTTCCGTCTTGTCCGTCGTCCGTCTATCCACATTCACATTTACATTCACAGACCAAGTTATTTAGAGGAAAAAGAATCCATATTATATCTGCTTATATATATATACAAGAAGGAAATCTTTCACGCACTTCTTCCACAAACGTCAAACAATAATCTACTTGTAATCCTATATCTGTATGCGGTAGAATGGTGTGTGATGATGTAAAAAAAAAATCAAGTGTCTGCACGTCGTCCGTTGTCTGTTGGCAGTTGTCAGTTGTAAAAAGAAAACGACTGAATAAGCGGAACAAAAAAATTGACGTTCTTTGGTTGAGCGCTAAATATTCAGTGTCGTCGTAAAAACAAGACGACTTGAACGGTAATAAGAGTTTGTTTTTACTTCTTCTTTTCCTCTATACATATATATATATACCAAGTTTAAACTTTGTAGTTTGTCATTTTGTGTTATTTTGTTAGCTTGTTTGGGTTCTAACTGCCATGGACGGGAAAGTATGCCAAAATGTCAACGGTTTCCTCGACTGCCTCGTTGTCTTTTGCGCGCCTCAAGTCTCATCTTATATACAAAACTCTGAATCCTTAAACTAATTTAAATTAACTCATTACTCATTTTTATACTACAAATTAGGACCGTCCACATACATACATAATAATATAGTGTTAGGATATTTCCCTAATTAAGTTTAAATTCCTCAGGACTCTCATCTGATTCAGATATTCCACATTCCACAGGATTTTCGATAAAACGAGACTCAAACTTATATGATATGCATAGGAAGAAAAAATTTCACTTACTCTTGGAAACATTTGTCCACTACGTCCAAACATTACCACTGGAAAAAAATCTTTAAAAATCCAAACGTAGCTTCACCATTCGACATGAGAAAAAATGAGTAAATCTTTCGAGAGATGATGATGAAACGTCCAACAACAAACAAACAATGCTTCACAACCCTTTTTTCAGTAGTACATATATAAATCACAATTAATGAATTAATTATTCCACGATCAATAATTAAATCACAGACACAAATTGTATTCACAATTAAGGAGAGGACACAACACAATTTTCTTTTCACAAAATGACACTTATCACAAATCCATTGATTGAATAATCACTAGTCATTAATTTCCATCAACCATGAACCGGAAAAAAAGTCGGGTACATTTTGATTCCATAATTGTAATAAAAACCTTAAAGAATGTGTAAAAAAATACAGGAAAAGAAGAAATGATGCCGAAAATGATATCCGTTGGTATCACATAATTTAAAATTCACACCAATCGCAATGTAACTTCTTATTAATTAACTGGGAGGAAGAGAGTGAGAGAGAGAGCACCGAGGTTTTAGTAATATTGACTGTGATTATGTCGGTGAAGATGAGACACGCTGTGACGGGCACTTTTCTTATGACTGCGAGAGATGATGAAGAAATGTGTCTGGCCTCACGGATCTCAGTCAACTAGAGAATAGCCCAAGTGAGTAAGCATGTAAGTAATAATAATAATAATAATGATAGCTCCTACTTGACTGTGTATATGTATATATGTATATATATATATACATATACAAGCGTGTGTGTGTGTGTGTTTCTATCTATCTTGAGTCTTTTAGGATGATCACAGGTGGATGTGGAGACCATATGAGAAATGCACACACTTTTTCGAGAGAAGTATAGCTACACTTTACACGTTGAATTTAATTCAAGTGGGTATGCATACCGGTCGCTGAGTTAATCTTATAGTTTAGTGAGTAAACTCGTACAGGATCAGAAAGGATACATATTATTATTATTATGATATATCCCTCTAAGTTTCTTTTAATCCCAAATCCTGTACCCACTAAGTATTTTGTATATGGGCACATACATATATATTCTTGACTCATTCATGAAAAAGGGGGTTGCTTGCTTTTTCCTTTGCTCACTTCGCTCTTCTTCTTCTATTTTGTCTTTTTGGTCTTGAGGACTTGTTCAACTCTGAAGAGAAAAGACTTCATCCGTATCTGAATCCCCCTCACTACCTGTAAAATATACACAAATATGAAACCTTAAATGTCTTTAGTCTAGAGTACACAGTACATATACACACAAACACACACATACAGCTGGGCAATTAAGTTCTTACCTTCCACGTTCTCAGTCACCCACACAGAGATGCACACATTGCACACACACACACACACACACAAACACAGACAATCTTTGTTACACATTTTTTCTTTTCGTTCTAGTGGGGATTCTTATCTTTATCCGTGTAGTTTTTATATAGATCACACATGTATACATTGTACCCCTTTTCCCTGTACCCATAGCCTCGGTTCATACTTTACCCAACACACAACAAAAATAAAAAAAGAGATGCATGGCGTTGTGTATAGTATACAGTTTGTGCAAATTCTTTTTGTTTATTTTTCCCATTTGCAACGAACGTCTTCCCTTGAATGTGATATGTATGCATAACATGTCGTTGAAGTCGTTTTTTCCGATTCCTCAAATGAGCATAAAACAGTTAAACCACCTTAAATGCATTTCTGCACTTGTTGCAACTTCTATTTGTCTGTGCCACAGACTCAGACCGCAGGAACCAGGAACAACAACGCAAAAATCATCCCTTATTATTTACTTACCTAATACGTACTATTTATGTTCTCATTCTATAGTTCTGTTTCTCAGTTTGCAGTCATTTATCTGTTCATGCTTGAAATGACTAATTTGTAATAATTCCATTTGTGGAAAGTAGAAATTAATTCTTTAATGAAATCAATGACTTTAAAATGGCATATAGATGTGGAATAACAACTAGGAAATTAGACAGATTATGCTTTTTGAGGGTTAAAATACATGTAGGAGTTTGTTCAATATTTTTTAGAGTCTAAATAAAAATTCTTGATTCAGTTATGGGGCATTTCAAAAGTAACAAAATTGTACCGTTTATAACATTTACTTACTGCACTGCATGCGCTGGTTCAATAAAACAATCAAATGCATTTTTTTGAGGGTTGTTTGTAAATACACAAACAGCACTGAGGAAGATTTATTAAATTAATACTTCAAGATAAGATTCATTATTAAATACATAGAGATGGTTATCGGAGAATTATAAATATTATATTTTATATGGTATATTCTGACTCTATTTACCGACAAAATTAAATTACGGTTCAACATTTTTTTTCTTTTACACATTTTACATACTTTTCCCCGTTAGTTGAAATGTGAATAGGAAGTTGTTTCGTGAAGGTTGGTTAGGTGAAGTGGAGAATTAACGAGAGTGACAAAAGTGCAAAGGTCAGGATGGTTTGTATATTAATTTGTGTTAATTTTAATGTATAAATTCATAAATTCGTTGGTCACTGAAAAGTCATAACATAGGTATAGGGGAAAAACATTTTTTTCCCATGGATTTTCTGTTTTATTTTCGTATTCGTTTGTATTCTTCATGTTATGTTCTGATAGGAATGTTTCCAATGAAGAAATCAAGATAAAAGGGAACATGTTTCATTCTCTATAGTCTAAAAACTATGAGTTGGTAGAGCAGCAAAGCATAGCCAAAAAGGGAAGACCAGCACTAACAATAAGACTTCTCTCTCTCTCTCTCTCGAAGAGACAAGAGACGACGAGGTGTTCATCCAACAACATTTCCACAAAACTCAAAACACAATACATGCATAATGTGGTCCAGTTCCCTTTGTCCTCTTTTACTCTACTACTTCTTCATTCTCAATAGAGAAAAGCATGATGTGAACGCAAAGGTCTTCTCATTCAATTGTCAAAAACAATTGTAAAATTATATAGAAAAAAAGTTTCTTAATTGAATAAGAACGATTTCGTCACGGCGCGTCACTTCCAGTTCTCTTTCTCTCTTATCTCTCTTTTTGTGTCCTTCTCCGATTACGATTATAGTTTTCTTTTAAATTTTCAAATTCTGTTTTTTTATTTTATCTAATTTTGTCTACGCATAATATACCTTTCCCTCTCCATCCTCTGTAATAAATCAATTGTAAATCTATAAATACATATCTGTATATAGGTATGCTTATTTTGTAATAATAATTCCCGTCTTATTTGAAGTTATATGATTTGACAGTTTTGACATCTGTCCATCCGTGATTTTCTTATAGTGACTTTCTCACCGTTTGCTTTTGAATTCTTTTAACTCCAAACGAAAACGGATTACAAAAAAGAAGCTTTTTATAAATGGAATCAAATCAGTCCGCGTTTAGTGTAATATGAAGGAAGAACGAGGTTAATGATTTGAAATAATTGTGAGATAAAAAAAGAGTTCTGGTCTGCACATCTGCTTGGGCTAATAATTCAATAAGGAAAATAATGTCTGATTGATTGATGAGTAGGTTAACATCATTACGGATTAAGGAATAAGAAGATTACGACATGATTGAATCTGCGATATGATAAGGATGAGATTTGTGATTATGAAACCTTTTTCTTTCTCTATCCATCTATACGAGAGTATACCATCTTGAAGAAATTAAATCCTTGCCAACAATTTGCATTATGTACACGTTTTAGTGGAATTTATAGTGAGGATTTGAATAGAATAGTTACCGTGTGTATTTGAATTATGTATTTGTATTTGTGTATATATATATACATAGGGTTACGTGGGGTAAGTGTGGACGGGTTTTTGATAGTTTGACTTTAGCGTCATGCCATTTTGCTCCTT
>JAIUND010000931.1:0-46976 GCA_034699125.1 Gisinianus flammeolus | reverse complement strand
ACCAGGTGACCTCGGAACTCAATGGTGGCGCCATCTACCAGGTGACCTCGGAACTCAATGGTGGCGCCATCTACCAGATGACCTCTGAACTAATGTCTGGGTCAACTATACTTTAGTTCGGGGGCCACCGTTTTCCATTTTGAGGGGGAAATTTTAACTCGAAAAGGAAAATACGAACCGGAGAAGCGCGAGCGCAAAGAAATAATTTCTCCTGAATTGGAATTTAGAAAAGCGCGAGCGAAGGGAGCGCAAAGAAATAATTTCTTCTCAATTGGAATTTAGAAAAGCGCGAGCAAAGCGAGCGCTATAAATAATTGCAGAATTAAAATCCGATGCAGAAGTTCAGACCGGAGGAGCGCGAGCGCAAAAACACTGTTCTTCCCGATCGAAGCAAAAGCAGACTTATATCTCGGATTTTAATTTCTTAACAAAGGGGCGGGTTTGGTACATGCGTACATATGGCTAGAACAGACAGACACACAACGCGCCGCGTTAGCGGCGGGCACCCCGCTAGTAATATTAATAATGGAGCAATGTCAATGTATGGGAGTTTTTAACTACAGTATCTAGACAAGTTCCAAGTCCACCACAATCTTTGGGCCGGGGCCATCACCATCACAGCCATCATCCATATAGACTTTAATTATTATAATAAACCGTAAGGGAAGGAAGGTTTAGGAATTCCCAAATCCAAACCTCTAAATGTTTTTTTTTCTGCTACGCTGTACAGAGTACAGGGAATGAAATGTAATTTGTATTACAAGAAGCTGAAAGGCCTGAAGGGCAAGGTGTAACAATATTTGGTTAATGTGTGAGTGTACTGCATGTAGATTTTAGAGTAGATTTGGAAATGGTGTATTATGTCCGAGAGAGAGATATTCTATTACACACACACACACACATTCATTTGAAAATGGGCTGACGTGTATTTATGACTTTGCTCCAGTAGTAGCAGCCTTTGGATGTTCTCGTCTCGTATTTTACTAATATATTAGCAGCCGCGAGTTTCTGTTCCTTGTGTACATGTAATATGTGAGAGTCAGCATTGAGAATTGAGACAGTTTATAATGGAAATTCAGAGACTGCTGAGCGTAGTTATGGTGGTTGAGAAAGAGAGAGAGAGAGAAATATTTGATGACTATTCGATGGAGACAATGGGAAATAATATCTAGAATTATTATTATTATAAACTGTTGAAATGCACATTTCCTTTCATTCTTCATTCGATTTTTGGCTTGTCAAGCATCATGAAATATACGACAGTGACTGCTAACTATACTGGCTGAACAGAATGCAGGCATGGTAGATTATCTACATTATTTAGCTATATGTTATATGGGCAGTGGTAGTGTTCATGTAATTGAGGATTGAAAACCAAAAGTGAAATCATGATGAAATGTTATATAATTTGTTTCTTGAGAAATCTATCTATGATTGCCAGTATTGCCTTGTGTATACATATGTATTATTCACTATCTGAGTTTCCGCCTAAGTCCAAGTCTAAACCTGAACCCCCATCTGAATAACCTGTACATTGTGAACGATTTAACAATATACGTTTTCGTTTCGACGTTCTAAAGGTAATCAAATAATTGATGGTAATGACAATGATTAGGGCATTTATGCCTGACTTGAAGCAAAAAATGTCTTATTTCTCCTCTGTTCAAGAACTATACGAAAGAAAGAGACATTATGTCTGTGTGACTGGAGGCAATGCTTTTACGTATAGTTGCTGGGTTATTTAACCGCTGATTGTGATCCAACGTGAACTTGTCGCCATGGTCGTATAGAAGAGAGTTAATGGGAAAAGGCTGGAACCTAAAGTTTTAAGTTAAAATTGAAATTGTCTCTCTCTCACACTGGTCACTGTAAATTGTACATGGTGACGGAAAGTGATTATCACGGAGCTCTGCTGCTTGTGTATGAAATTATGGTCAACTCGGCATTTGGTTATATCTCTCATAAATTTATGTGTACAGATTACAGATATAATATATATATAGGGAGAAAGAATTTTTATGAGCGAGTTGAACATGGGATTTTCATCATTGGATTGTGAATACTCTGTGTTGCAAAACTCGCGTAATTATGATTTTGTCTGAATAGTCAGACTGTTGTACGGTATGTGTATGGAAATGTTCCCTCTTGAAACACAGAATCAGAGAATATAGCGAGAGTGTTTTAGTTTTAGTTGTAGGTTTGACTCTGATGTAGGATCGTTAATATGAAGGGAGAGTTGGATTTTCCATGCTAATGCTGTTTCGTATATATGTATAGCTATACAGAATACATATATATAATATATATTATATGACGGTGATTGTTTTTACCTTGCCTTACCCGGAGTATATCATTAGGCCATGTCCAAAAGGCTAGTGCGAGTTCATGTCGAGTGAGCGACCCTAATGTAACACCTGTCCATTATTAGACATTAGTCATGATTATGGAGTGAGTTGCAGTGCTTTTGGAAAATGGAGTTGAGATTAGCCTGGTGTTAGTCCGAGATTTATGAGAATGCTGAGGATTCCAAGTTTGCTATGTGGATATATTTGTGTACGTAATGTACGTATACGTTTGCCCACAAAATCCAATTGAGTTAGTTTTGTCAGTTGTTGCTGTTGTGATTTCGCTGTGTGTTTTGTGGTGTCCGTGTAGGTAGGTAAAGTTAGTCAGTTATTAGAGTATTGTAATGAACTTTGGGCTTGTCTACTCATCTTCAAAATTTAGAATATTATTCAAATTCACAAAATGTATTCTGTATTATATGAACACTGTGACTGTATTCCAATCTCAAGTCTGGCACTTTAGACTGGAAAATTCTATTAGATATTGCCAAGAAGTCTAGATAATTTGAATGTAAGGTCATTCCATGCAATTTGTGTGTATCTGTTGTTACCGCAGGAGATTCTGTATGTAAAGTAAAGATGTGTGTTTTTGTGTTTGAGCCAGAAACAAAGTTTTCCATACGCAAGAAGTTCACATTAGCAGGTAATTTTAATTCAAGTTGATATCATCGACAACCTTCACCTTTACTAATATCTGTCTGCATACCTGTGGGAATAATTTTGCTTTCGCTTAAATATCGTAAGGAGTAAGGACATGTAAAGTTATTATCAGAATGGAAATTTGATTACATATGGATAGTTGAAATTGGAATGAATGCTGTCGTTTGTATATGTAGGAAATGATTGATGTATTGATGGAAAAACTTTACTGGAACCTGAACTGAACTTAAATGAGTGACTTGGCAAAGCAAATCAAATCTCATGGCAATTTCAAATATATATTTGTTAATTTAATAGATGTTTAGATTTTCCAATGGTCTGTTTTTTTCATCGATTGGATTTCCATTGTCCGAATCTTGTATAGAAAAAGTTAAAGTTTTTTTCTTGGCAAATGTACAATGTCTATGAGAGGACTTTAACTTTACCGACAATGGTTTAAGGGTAATTGAAGAAGATGAGTGTGTGGATGAGAAAAAAATGAGAGGAAAAAAGATTATTTGTGAATGATCATTATATGAATTGACTACGTGTTTTTGAATTTCTTGCGTCCATTCGCATGGTTTGTTTTTCATTCTTCATGGCTCTTCTTCTTCTGCTTCTTGTGTGAATACAAAAGAGTGTAAGCGATCATTGTAGTTGGTAATGAAAAAATGTATGTTTTTTTATGAGTATGGAATTCTTCTTCATTATTGCTACATGGATGCAGAGTGTACATATACTAATATTTGTATTATGGTTGGATAAACGGCAGTTTTGGAGTGAGGTTGTTTGCATTTGATTTTCAATGGGAAGAAAATGAGAGAAGGAAAGAGAGAGAGAGAGAGAGAGTGCTGAGACTGGAGACGACTCGAGGAGGAAGAGAATGATGATCGTAAGATAATGGCTAATGGAGTAGAAGTTTGTGTTGCCTATAATGGGCATAGAAGATTCAAGATTCAAGAGCCACCAAAAATTGCCCTAATGTATATTCTTTTATAGTTTCTCCACTCATTCACGACACTTGGGATTCTACATGATATGAGTATGAGACGATATTGATGTGTATTCAAACTATACAATATATGTACAAGGTACTTGTCAATAATAATGGCAAATGACGCGACTTGAAAGAATTCTGTAGTAAAGATTTTTTAGATTTTTACTGTTTTTTTACTCTCCTGCTCGCTTTGAGAGCTTCCACTAATACCAAAGAACATTAGTTGCAAAATGAAGAATGTACACACTTGAGGCTTGAACCTGTGACAGATTATCGCATCGATTTTCTCATTCTAAAATCCCGAGTTAAGTATATGGAATTTCTTTAGCGTATAAATACTAAATACTGTGCAGGAATTGTTCGTTATCTGTTATCTGTATATACTTGTTACTTGATATGGACTATTATAAAACGTTTCGCAATGACATTGATTTTTTTTACCCATTATTATTTTTTGGTTGATGTCATGCGACTGATTTGACTATATTGAGCAGCAGTAGATCCTCCAGCGACTCTTGATAAATTCACAACACGAAATTCATTATATTAATTATAATAATGATCATGATCATGATTCACGATCCTCGCATCACATTGTTATAGGTATACGGCGAGTATCCTTTACAGCGTCATTATTTGAGTGTTTTGTATATAAATTTTTTTTTAATTTGATAAAGGAAAAGGAGAATGAGAATGGCAATCATGTAAGTCAAACCTACGATTTTTATCCATGTTGGATTTGGAAGTGATTCCTCCATAAGATTTCTTGGGAGTCAAGTTGAGAAGGATGAGACTGTAAAAGCACATTGCATATGTATACGCATATAAATAAAATGCAAATACCCATACCTACTACCTAATACCTACACTTGTAGTTACTTTACAAGTGTAGGAAGTGTAGGAGGATTTTTTTTTCCATGTCTCTCAGTTTCAGTGTCACTTCTAAACGAATTTAGTAGGCGGGAAGAAATGGAAGTTGAAAAAGTTGCGTATCGAAATCGAAGAAAACTCTTTGACTTCACATTTTTTCCAGGTAATCGAAGGATTAGACTGAGGGATGAGAAGAGACTTTGCTCGAGATGCAAGTTTGAAGGTGGAAAGTGTTAAGTGGTTGTCTGTTGAGTTTCAGGTTTCAGTTGTCTCTCTCGTTTCGGGAGTAAAAAATGGGAATCTTCTATCTCACTCCTTCTCTCTCTAAAGATAGACTAGGCGTGATGATTCAACTCTGTCTTTGTATATTCTCTCTCTATATATAGAGATTGAGCGTAGTGATAGTTGAGAGTAGATTGGCTTCGTGCAACTTGTCTACTCTTGGGGATTGGACGACTGGCTGGATGACGGACTGGATGCGATTGCAAGTAATAGAGTAACTTTGCGTTCTCAACGATTATTCTGACAAAGTCGACGAGAGCTGACATGAAAGTTTTTTTTTTTCATACGTGTATAAGGAAATAGTTCTAGTCATAGTCCATTGGAAAATATGAGGATGAGATGAATCAAGATATGACTTACATTCATCATCAAAATACAGTGTATGTTTGTGTGTATGTGTGCCGCAGGTGTGAAGATGGAAGAAAAATAGCCTTTTGATCAATGCCTTGGCACGTTTTCACTCCAATAATAGAGAATAGAGGCAGAGGGCCGTTGCCATTAGGAAGTGCTGAAAATGCTCAAAACGGAAAACGTTATGCTCTCAATTTCATACACTCGGATACATTGATTTTTTTTCTACTGGTCATTTCCTTCGCTCGCCCCTCTGATTTATTTATCAATAGCAAGTTGACGATGTGAATATTGGCCTGTCGGCATTGACATTCGCATGAGTTTGAGAAAGAGGACAAAACGATAAAGTGACAAAGACTTGAGTCAAACTGAGAGTTTAGGTGTGTTGAGGATTTTCTAGGAGCAAGTAGATTGCAGATATTTTTTCTCATATTCTCAAAGTTATTCTACCATTTACTGCAGACTGCAATTCAAGTAGAGGTTTCTGGGTTTTCCTATTGGGTACATTTGTGCCTTTGAGCGTTGCTCGTATGATTTTTTTTTAGTATTATAAAATAAAATTCTTGACGACATTGCATTGTACTCGGTTTGAGTTGAGTTTAGGTTTTACTACTCTCGTGATTATGACTCTTTCAAAGTAGGTAACTTTGAGTTTGACGACGACATTTGAATCCTTAAACATCCGAATTTAAAGGTTTTTTTAAAGTCATTGGGTTAAAAAGTTTAGACTCGTTGATAGCAGTTTTTGAAGTTGAAGTTTTGAACCTGACTGTGAAAAAGTTATACAGCTGACTCTTGACTTTGGGAGGTTTTAGATGTTAGATTTGAAATTGTGCTTTAGGAATTCCTGGGGTAGATTTTGTCATTTTCCTTTATGGATTTGAGAGTAGACATTCGTGAAATTGTTAATGCTCGGAGTACTCGGACAATGTGTAATAATAATAATAATACCAACGACGCACGGATAGGCATAGGAATGGGTCGCGTGTGTGTGGGAAGGAAATATAAAGGATCCTTTGTGGTTCTGTGTAATTAAAATTATTTACGATTATTGTCAGTTACGCACCATTAACATGTGATTTTATTACCGAGAAATGTTCTCGCCTTACATTTTACACACTCGGTGGTACATTAGACATTAGCGAGTGAGTGCAGAGCGTGTAAATTGTAAATTGTGTAAAGTGTAAAGGTAATAGAGCCAAAGGCAAAGTATATACATTTAATCTTGGGTTTTGGTTTGAGCTGCAGTGGAGCTCTCTTTTTCTTGTTTCATTGTGGAAATTCATCGCATGGAGTTGAGACCTCCAAAGTAACTGAACTGATACTAAACTAATACCTAATAATGTGTAATATGACATGAGATGGTCGACATATCCGCAAAGGTGACGTTGCATACAGTCATTTTAATCGTAATGAGACGAGCGAGAGAGGACTAAAGACTTTTGTTATTGATATGATGGCTTGATGTGGTGTGGTTGCGCATATCTTATGCAAATCTAAATGCGCATGAAAATTTATTATTCGCACTATTGGAATTAGAAGACCAGCTTTTTCTATTTAGTTATTAGAGTTTATAGGTTTGGCTCAAGAAGAAAGATGTATGTATGTAGTGAAACTATTACTCACCTGTTTACATTTACATGCCTTTTTATCTCTGCATTTCTTGTCCCGTTCAGTTTTTTCTTCTTCATACATGTGATTTTTTTTTTAGTTTTGACTGACACTCTCAGACTCTAATCAGGATGTTATTAAATTTGATCAGATAATCTCTCACGTGTCCGTGTATCTCGTTACCTCTTTTAGTCTATAGTATTTTCTTCAATTATAAAGTTAAATGCTTGACATGAGTCCACCAAATAATTAATAACGAGCATGAGACGTACATGATATTGATGTCTACAGTATACAGTCTACATTTACATACACTCTACCACATTCATAAGTATTTATGTAAAATAATATAGGAAATTGTGTAGCGACTGCCGAGCAAGTGTATCTTGGCAGTGCAAGTGACACTGAAATTCATTTATTAGGTATGGAGATTAAATTTACTCAGAATGGTATGACGACGATCATGCTGATGATGATAATGATGATGACGAAGAAGAAGAAAACGAAGAAGGTGTGTTTGTCTTAGGTCTTAGAGTGTTCCTCTCGTGTGATTGTAATTTTTAATTTTAATTTTAATAGTTTTTCCATTGTGTATTGTATTTCATTATTCGACTGTGTGTGTATCTGTTTGAGTTGAGAAACTGGTCGTGTATAGTAGTATAGTATAGTATATAGCATAGGGAAAAGATTTGGTAATGTTTTGGCATTTGGTGAGAGAGGATCAGTAATCAGTAAAAATACAAGCAGTAGTATAGAATGTTATTGTTAGTGTTATGTACAGTGTGTTTTTTGGTACATCATTGAACGGGCAAGAATAATAATGTTTGTAATAAGGATAATAACAATAATATAATATAATTCCATTGTGTTTCCATTTGCGAAATAATATTTTGTGCATAGATAAAGATATAGATATTTCTGGTTTGATTCAATTCAGGCTTTGACTGCAAGTACAGAGGATATACTTTGTGAGTTCGGACTCTGAGGTAGGGCTTAGCTTTATTATTCCAGAGGAATTTGCATGGTATAGGGTATGATGGAGCGACAGGAATATTACGTGATGGCTATATGTCTTCTCTATATTTTTGAATAATAGACCGAAGGATACGCTCGAGATCAAGATATTAGAGGAGAGTAGGCTGGGTGGTTCTCTTTCGTTTGATATAAATGTCCGTACTACACACACGTTCAGCGTCTAATATGTACAATGTGCACGTACACATGTTTAATTTTTTCAGACTAATTCAGAGAGAGAGAGACTGTCATCATCGTCATATATAATAATATTAATAATATTCGCGTTCCATTTGTTATTGTTGGAGTAAATTTCTCGTCGTCATCCTGTGTCATTTATTCCTGGGTTTGTTGTTAGTTAGTGGTGGATGAGAGAGGGATAGAGAGAGAGAGGGAGAGGGAGAGAGAATGTGATGAATTTGAATATGAATCCACAGCCGTTATGTGGATGTACATACGGATAAAGGCGTAGGTCCTCTGGCTTTGCTCTCTTTAGAGTTTTCATTAGTCGTCGTTTTGGTTTTGGTTTGCAAATGTGAAGGACACTCTTGATGAAATTCGGTCGAAGGTCTCTTGGTCGTCTTGTTTGCCAGGACGACGAGAATGAGAGTCTTCCACATGGACATTAACCACACTACGACGAGAGAGAGAGAGAGTATGTGTATAAAGTATTGTTGTGCTCACTTGCTCGCCTTTAAATCCAATGAAACGAAATGGGACGACAAGGGAAATATGTATAAAGGAATTAATTTTGTTTGCATATTATAATTTATTTATTGACTATGGATTTGAATTTGTGGACACATTATGCATTATGTATGCTTTCTTGTTCTTCTTTCCGATCCATATATATATCAATTATATTTGATATGTCGAGAGCATAAGCGAATATGTATATTTATTCAAGTCAAAGAGAAATCATGCAATGCATTATTGATTATATGTATGTATAAAATTTATTCAAGTCCATGTGCTATCTGTATTCTGTATATGCTTGGGAATTACTGAGAAGGATTGGATTCCTCAGCACTTCCCACTCGCAAAAATCCTCCGAGTCAACGATGACGATGAACACGGACAATAAACTTTTAATTTCTAGACTAAATAGTGGGCAATCAAAGTGCTCAATTCGTGTGTGTGTGTGTGTGTGTGTGTGTAATTCAACTATTTATGTATTGAGTCTATCAAGAATGAAAATCATGTACTTAAACCTGATTCTGATTCCTGAAATTGAAATTGACTTTCATTCTCCTGCGTGCTTCTCATAATTCTAGTCTCATTCTCGGTCTGATTTCTAAAAGTATTTGTGTAGGCATATATGTATAAAAGATTATTGATTCATTAGGTTATTTTGTTTTCTCTGAGTATTTGAGCTAAAAAAATTGAGAAAACCACCCAGGTTAATCCATGATTACGATAATTAAACTAATATTACTCGAAGAAAATATGCATTGTAGATGGAAATTGAATGCATTTGGATGATGGCATGAATAATTAATGATTGATTTGGATGATAAAGAAATCTTTTTTCATTGTAATTTCAAGATCAATTTAATTTGAGCTGTAAGCTTATGAATGGAAGGGAAACTGTAGAGATAGGAGAGAAAAGGGGAAAGGATTCATTGTTGTACGAGGCTTGAGAGTTTAATACTTGATTTTGTGATTTTGAGTTTGATTGGAAATGAAAGTGTAAGACACGATAGATTATACTAAAGTTCAGTTGAGGCTACTAGGACGGAATTCGGGCTGGGCCAACTTACAATCAACACACACATACACACATCATCCCTTATGGTTATAAGGAAACTGATTGTATACAGATATTATTGCAAAAGGACTATTATTATTATTATTGATTGCCGAACGTATTTTCTTATATTACACGGCATTTATAACAAACATTTACGATCCTCATTATACATTTACGTTTAGCCCCTGAACTCTATTCGAATTTGATTTGGATTGGAAAATGTGTATGAGTGTGTGTGTGTGTCTGTGTCTGTGTGTAGTAGTTGTTGGTTCATAATGTACAGGGAATGAACGGAATTGCACCCTGCTGATTTGTGCTCTTGATTTCCTCCCAGGGTTATTTAGTTCAACTCAGTGATTTGATTTGAGGATCCTGGACACTTTCCTACATGTTCAAACTACATGTGTAATCCCCATGTCATAGACAAATAACCCATGTTAAATGTTCATGTGTGCGACGAAAGAGTTGAGTTTGAATTTTAATGTGCCAAGATAATAATACATTTTTGGAATTGAACATCGAGAGATGTTCTATGTTCTCTCTCTCTCTTTCTCTCTCTGTAGAAAGACAGAGAGTAGCTGTCGTTGTAGTTGTAATGGTGGGGCATTCATGGGACATTTCCATGTATTGTGGAGATATAAATAACAGATAGACTCCTTATGGATTATTTCCATGTCATGTCGATTTTTGATTATTCGATTGCTTCCGTTTTTTTGCGATGGGATTTTTTCTGTCACTGACTTGCTTTTTTTTCTTTTTTTTCCTTTCTACTTTTTACCATGTCCATGCGATGTTGATGAATATCTCAAACTCAAGTTGCTCCGTCATTGCGTGTATGTGCTTTTGAGTTTTATCTGGCTTATCGGTAGAGAAAGTCAGAGTAGCCTATATATTGAATTTCCGAATTTCGTTTCGGCTTTGGCCAGTATATAGCTCGGACTTGTAGAACTTTTACTTCTTTGTGTCTTTTTTCTCCGTGTTTCATATTGCAAAGTTGAATATATATGAAGAAAAGTTTTCATGGGCTTTTACTATCATAAATGTTTATGTAGTTTAGTAGTAAAAATAGGAGGATGAAAATGAGAGTAATGTTAATGTAATGTAATAAGTTTCCTTTGTGATGAATCGAATGGGTTGAAGTTGAAGGGAGCTCACGTGGAAGTCATTTTATCCGCTTCCATTTTCTAGTTTTTTCCCCAGCTCCTTTTGTATCCGAATCGTACATTCTATATGCTGTTGTATTGTCCTATTCGGTGAACGGTGGAGT
The DNA here is from genome assembly GCA_034699125.1 of Gisinianus flammeolus. Taxonomy (NCBI): domain Eukaryota; kingdom Metazoa; phylum Arthropoda; class Collembola; order Symphypleona; family Katiannidae; genus Gisinianus; species Gisinianus flammeolus. The sequence continues at coordinate 35,850 of JAIUND010000931.1, read as the reverse complement.
GAAGGAAACTTTTGTAATTTGAATTCGTATATATATATATATATATAGGGAAGAGTCGCTCTGCTCTCGAGTTGGTATAGTTCTCTATGTAGTCAAGTAGGTTTTGAATAAAATAATGAAGGACGGATCCTCTAGATTCTAGATTCTAGTTTTTTAAATGGGGGAATTGGAAAACATGGGCATTTGGAAATTCAAAGAATTCGTATCATTAGTTTTTGAGCATTTATCACTGCACTCGGGCTCTCGAGTCTCTTCTTGTATGTATTTACTATTACCATTAGAGATAGAGCAAAAGATACATCTCGTATATGTCTGTGTCTGCTTAAGTCTATCACTATTGTTCGCCTTCAATCTCTACAATTCCAATATAATTGGTATGGGAAGTCATTGTTTGTTGTCTGTCTCATCCTCATCCTCAATTCTGATCTAGAATAGAATGTATAGAGAGAATAAGAAGAGAGGGGGAGAGAGAAAAGTGGAGAAGCTTGTTTTGTTTTAGATGTGAAAATTGTATGTTTTCTCTTTCTTGTGTACAGGTTAAGTATTGAGTAGGAAAAGTTCAAATGGATCATCTTGATTCATCATGTGAATATCAGTTCAGTATTTCGTAGGGTTTCAATTCAGCTCTGCTCTTTCACATCTCATCGTCAGTGAAGAAGAAGAAAAAAAACAACCTGAGAGTTGAGAGTCAAAGGTTGGGAGTTGGTAATGAAGGTGATGTGGATGTTGATGTTCCAAGATAATGATGATGTGATTTGAAAGGTCCTCGTGCAGCATGAGGATGAGGATGAGTAGTATGTAGAAGAAGAAGAAGAACGTGATATCATCGCCATATCATAGTAAAAACGAATACAAATACGAATAGAAAAAAATGCTACACTTTTCTACTACTTTTCTCTTACAACTCTCTTCACTCGTCAGATTTTTTTTTTTTTTGAGTTGTGTTGGTGGAGGCTGAACAAGATTGAATTGGGAGAGAGAATTCTGAATGTGAAACAAAACAAAAGAGAGGAAAAAACAAAGGAAGGGAAATGTGGGACTTTGAGAAAGGATTTTTGATGGCTTCGATGTGGATGTTCTATTCCTTCTTGTTGTCTCTGAAGTTGCAGTTGTTGTTTTATGCTCACCTAACGGGTTTCACTCTGTCAAATTTTTATGAAAGATTGACGGGCGAGACCTACCTTCTGCTGTCTCTTCTGTTCTGTATCATTTGGTTGAGTTTTTTGCATTTTGTTGGACAAAACAAAGTGCTGTGTTGGTTGTATACTCGTCCATGGACAGTAGTATAGTTGGTATTGGGATAGAGTATAGACAATAAGAACAAGAGAGAGAATGTGAAAAAAAGAGTTCACCATGGAGCAGTCGGCAGTGGTATAAAGTACGGAATAATGAAGGAGAAGGAGTTTTACTACTTTACTACGAGTTGAACGTTTGAACGTTTGCATGCATGCGAAAAACTAAAAGTCAAGTCAAAAGACTGTGTGTGGATTGTTGTCCAAGTATTTGGGAACGAGCAGACAGGGAGAACACAACTGTTCGACATCGGCTCTTTGACCCAGTTTTTCTTGATCCTCGTGCTCATGCAGTAATGATCGAGAATCTAGAATAATTTGACTTTTTGTTTTGGGTTTTAGGACTTTGTTGATGTGTTCACGTAGACAATGCTACATTACGTTATATTCTCTCTCTCCTGTATTTTGGACTTTCCTGCAATGTTTATGGCGGAATAGTGGAATGTGTATAAGTTTGTGTGTGATGCATGATTTGGACACGAAAGTCTAAACTTTTTTTCCTCATGTTTTATCTGCAATGTATATACATTCGGCTCATTCGAGATTCGAGTACGATGGAATTTTATACTCTTCAAAAAGTGTGTGTTTGTAGTTTGAAGGATCTACAGCCTATAATCATAATCATGCTCTGAATTTAATCTATATGAAAGAGGATTGTTGGGGAGAAGTTGGAATTTAATTTGTACAATGTATAAAAGGGTATGTAGTGTAAAAAGAAAAGAAAAAATGTTGTACGCACGAGTACGTGTTCATACTGTCCACGTAGCCGTTTGGCATTTATATAATTTGTAAATATAAAAAATGTGGACATTTTATCGTGTCTATGTCTGTGTTGTAGTTTTGGGATGAAATTTACAATATTTACAATTTCCTATTGGCACACTTTGACAGTGGTACACAGAATGACTGAATGACGGGTATTACCTACCAGCCTACCACCAACTACACCAGTGTTTTGTAATGTATCGTGGTACATTATTGAGGATTGGTGAATTTGCTAGTGACACTTGAGAGTGTGGCTGCTCTGTAGGAGTGGTTTCGTTACGGTAAACTTGGAATCAGAATGAGACTCACACAAGGAAATTGAAATTGAATGGTACACACATAATAATGGAATGTATGCAATGCAATGCAATGCCATACTGCAAGTATTTGACGCAGTGGATTTCCTCTTTCTCTCTCTCTCTCGCTCTTCTACATAGGCAGTTGGAACCAGCTCGCTCTCTTCGTTGTTCTCTCTCTGTTTCGTTTCTCTGTGGTTGTATAGTAAATGGGACTCTCTCTGACTGTCCATTTGTCTACACAGAGAGAGAGCATGATAAATGTGTGTGAAAGAAAGGTGTTGTAAAACTTTGGATTAGTCTGGCAGATTGAATCGTAAAACAAATGAGGGCTTCTTCAGTTCATTCGTATTCTGGAAGGAGGGAACGTAATGTGAGGAATCAGTAAAAGTTTCCCCAGCTCCTCTCTTTCTCTCGTGAAAGTATACAACTCTAAAATGGTCTATATTTCCATGCATGTGTATGCTGATGCTGAGTTGGGGCTTGGACTGCTCATACTGAAGGTATGTTATGTATACTATGAAACTATGTGGCTATAGTAAAAGTAAATGGTATAATATTATATTATGTGCTATCTTCCGACCATCAAAAATCCTTATATACTCGAGGAATTCAGAATTTAGACATGGTCATAGAGCATACAGACAGACACACACGCACGCACGCACGCACTTGCTTACACACATACAATGAAGAACAGAAAGAAAAGAGTCTAATCGTAAGGTTTGCGAATCCGAATTGTGAATAGTCTCTCTGACTCTGGATTGCCGACGCCCTTTTGTTTTTGCGGTGTCAGCTGGATTCGGATACGAATTTTGGATCTGGATTTTGGGCTGAGACTCCTCTCTTTTCACAATAGAATGGAATCACATCGTATAATATCAAATATCCAAAAAGGTAGTTTTTCCCTCCATGAGTTTCATTTATGATATGCATTTACACACAAGTTTTGCGGAAAGTAAAGTTATATTAAGACTACAAACTCTGTGTTCGACTGTTCTTGTTATACACATTACAAACGGCAGTCTTTCACACATATACACACATTTCTTAGATCTTGGATTTGGGAAGTGGATGTGTGTGTGTGTGTGTAGTAACTAATAACAGTTGTTCTTATTCTTGTGCCTTTTGTGCGTAATCTGACAAGAGAGTTCTCTTCGGAAGCGATTCCGAGGAGGAAAAGTAAGTGAACAAAAGTATTTTGTATATGTACAGATGGGAAAGTGTAAGATATGAGGCCAAGCGTAAGAGTTAGACGGATGAATAAAAGACTTCTATTATATGTATCTTTTTGCTTTTGGAAATGGGAAGGAAGCGGAGGTAATGTAAATGTATAATTCATCTAGAATCTGCACAATCTACCATCTAAAGAGAATACGAGAGTGTGTATAGAAACTCTCTGTGTACAAAGGGAAAAGCATCACTAAATATTTAGTGTACATGTGTTATTTGTAGCGGTTATTTGTAACGTGGTTCAAGATTCTTAGATGTATTTAGCATGCCATGTAGAATTTATTGGATGTTCCTCCCAGTATTCTTATATTATTCGGCTGATTCACACACATTCAGACCGTGGGGAACAATAAATAGCTCATTTCGCTCATTCTTTCTTTAGTTGGACTTGGAGAAAAATGGGAATTCTGTATACACTTGGTATTTTTGCGCATCAACATAGACAACAAATAACAAAGCCGACCACCCAAAAAAACGAACAAAAGTAAAACAAACCAAAAATAAATATCAACTAATCTACGTGGGTATGGAGATCTAAGATCTACATACTCTACATAATGAATGGGAATCCCAACCTTTATTCCTCATTTTCACACTATGTACAATGTACAACCATTCTCATCCCAACAGTAATAAGAATACGAGCAAATTTGTATTTATGTACCGACAATGTTTTAGCATGAGAGAAAAATATGTGTTTTTATTCATGTACATGCGATAATAAAATATCTCAACACGACAATAATCTTTTTATTTTCCATTTCCTATATACCACAAAATCTTTATTCAAAACAGTCTGTCAGCGGCAAGATGAAGAGGATGAAATTGTGAAAATGTCTCTCGTCTTTGAATTTATTGTCTTTTCTCCAAGTTTCTGAATTATTTCCTCTGAATTTTCTCCTCTGTCTCTCTCTCTCTCTTCAAATGATATTACAACATAAAATACTGTAGAGACTGACATGTTTTTCCTACTTTAAGAGTGTGAGGTAGCATGTGCATACAATGGATATTGAGATGGAAAACTTCGCACAAGGTATATAGGGTTTGCATTGAGAAACTTCTTCGTCTTCTTCATCTTCTGCCCGTGGAAAAAAATGTTTGATTTGTGGTTTTTTCGAGTACAGTCGGTACAATAAATTTGCAAAAATGAAATATGACATTTTTCTCATTCCACACAATTCCAATTTCCAGTAGTCCGAATTCAATCCCAATGTGTGTTCAGGCGTCTTTCGCGTCTTTCGCGTCTTTTGAATTCATCGTCCTCTATGTACATTTTATGTTTTTAAAACAAAAGTCGGCCGGTGTAGGTGGAGAGAAGAAGATAACAAATTATTGAGTTCTTGACAATGAGTTTAGCTCCAATGTATGTCACCGCATATGTGCGAATTGCCTATAGTTTTTTCTCTGACATGAGAATCTGTCGTTGTTGAATTCGCCAAATCAAACGCAAAGTGTCCAGATGTACCCGTACATAATATTCGTGTGTATATTCCTGTGTATAAAAAGAGAATGTAGAATGACATGAGATATATGTGGAATTTTGTGTGTGTGTGTGTGTGTGTATGTGTGCGGACTGTAAATGATGAGGAATGAGGCATGAACTCCATGCTGTCTCTATCTCGATCTATCTCTGACGCTCTCTGGGTCTGGCTGAGTACTCTGGGTAAAAGAATGAGAAAAGTGGGCTATATTTTGCGTATGGTACTTTTTCATGGGTAGGGAACGTGCTGTGGTGTAGAAGTATATCTTGAGAGTTTAAGGCTTGAATTACATATGGAAAGATATGGAAGGGATGAGGAGACCACCAGGTGTAGATAATGTGAAAATTTTCTCATTTCATTTTGCACGAGTGCATGAATTTTAGCCTTTCTTTTTTTCAAATCCATCCATGTGGCTTCCTTCCTCTTTATTCTCTTTATTCTCGTATTTTATTCTCTCTTATTTTTGTGCAGCACCATGGACGGAGCCACACAATCTTGCAAAGCAATTTTCAAGTTTCATGTTGTGCCAGTTCATATTATGTATATGTGTCTGTATATTATAAAGATGCTGCCTGCATTGAGTTGTATGTGTATGTGTACATGTGTAGGTATTTGTGTATGCGTGGGAGAGAACTGAGGGAAGAGAGAAAGATAGCCATGTCATACACACACATCTGCAGATGGACATGCAAAGGGAAAAGTGTGTTTGATGGTTGTGATGAAAAGTAGTTTTGTAGTTTGAAGTGTGTGTTTTTAGTTTGTGGCCCTGAATATCTGGACTTTGAATGTTTGTGAACCACTTGGTCACCATTAACACATTCTCACCGTCCACATCAGCTCAGTTTATCCACAAGTATTTCTTCTTTTTCTGAAAGGGAAATCCTCACATTTTTTCTTCGTTCGTGCTGATTCAGATCAGCAAAATCTTCCAATACAGATATCGCTTCGTTTTAATTATGCTACTGAATTTTGTTTATTTGCTTGGAGTTGAGTTATCGCTTGTCGTTTATCGTTTACTTGTCAATATGCAGATGCAGATAAATGACTTACGATCAGGTTTGTCTGGTATCTTTAACTAATTGTGTTAGTTAAGTAGAGAGTGATAAATACTAATTATTTATATTGAAATGTCCTATTTAATCTTGGACTAATTCCCCGTTGTATCTGGTCAACTACCGGAAATCATTTAAAATGTGAGCTCTATAATGAAGGTTTATTATCATTAAGAAAATGTGAAGGTTTAATGAGTGGTTTAATGGTGTTGATGTTTACACTGTTCTCTCTCAGTTGTTTAAGTTAAAGTTTTGGAAAGAGAAGCTGCTGCTGGAGATTTGTTTTGGAGTTAGGGATAAGTAGTTTTAAATTCTACTTGACAGAACTGATTGGCTCTCCATAATGTTTGATATTGAACAGTCAAATGTGTCTTGAAGTTGATATTTTATTGTTATTGGCAGGCAGACATTGGGCATTTGTAATGGGAATTGTGCAAGTTGTCGTGGATGCATTGCCATTAAGGTTCTGTAGCTTTAGCTTTTAAATTGTATAAGGGAGGAACTTGGTCTTTTTCATACGCACAGTTGTAAGTTATTCGACAGAAAGAGAGAGAGAGAGAGAGAGAGAGAGAGAGAGAGAGAGAGAGAGAGAGAGAAAGAAAAAAGATAGCCGATTGCGATTGCCAAAATGATATAAATGATGATCTTGAACTTGTCTATGCTTTGGCCCCCTTTTATGGCAAGTCCTCCTTTATGAGTTTCTTGTATATTTATTTGTTGGAATGAATGTCGTCGTTGTTGTTGTTGTTGATGTTGGGGCTCTTGGAAGACTTCCTAATTCCCCATTACCTTAATCACCCATATTTTCTCTAGCTTATACACTATTATACAGTTTTTCTAACTATATCTATACTTGAGGTTGAGACTTGAGCTCATATCATCATGATGATATGAAACTCGTGGTATTTTGGTATTCAAATTTTCAGCTAATTAAATGTATGTATACAATTTTGCCATGTCATGTGCCTTTTTTCTGCCACTTTTTTCTCGCCTTAGTAAGGAACTATCGGGACATGAAACATAAAAAGTAAGACGTGTGTGTATTTCTATATAGAGATAGGATTTTGTGCGTAATCATTTTTTTTATTATGCATGTATGTAGCTGCTGGGATTTTATATGTACGAATAGAATGACGAAATATAGGAATACAAATAATACCTTCATTATGTTATGGCTTATATGCACAATGCGTATAGAATTATATTTTCAATGTGTTAATGGTAAAGTACCCGAACCACAACATTGTATACGACTGTACAATATCAAGCAATGAAAGTTTTCTTACGTACGGCTGATTAAAAGTTATGTGTGGAAATAGTTTTGTGTTAGTTGGGCAGGAGAGTGTCTCTCAGTATGTACTTGAAGGGTTTTTATTTTATTTATATGGGTTTTTATATGCTCTGAAAATGATCAAAGTTTCGTATCCATTTGAATTTGAACTCGTCGTATATATGTAAAAAGTAAGGAATTAAAATAAAAATTCACGAGTACAAAAACTTGTATATGGTATATGGAAAACTTTTTTTTTCAGGTTTTACATTTTGAATTTTGGAGATGAATGGGGATTTAAAAGATTCATGAAGTAAAGTGATATTATAGATGCCGTTTTAAATACTCGGTGATATGAATGGCATCAAGTACCAAGTCAAAAGGCTGATTATGTCTACGTAATACGGCTTATTATGCAATATTAGGACAGTAAAATTGTCCGAATGCTAGACATGAATCATTGACTAAAGTTGTATTTTATGGTAATCCACACGTTTCCACGTTCAGAAATCACATAAATGTTATGAATCAACCCCCATGTGTTCTCTTTGAAACGTCTTATAATAATATAATTTCGAAAAATTTGTAGTAGAGTATACCCAAGAAATATAGGGATAGAATATTGGAGTCATATACATAGTAAAGAGGATCAGATGCATGTTAAAGGCACTAACGACACGATTTCAATGTTCTCAGATACAGGAGATAGTCGAAGATATATAGAGAAAGAGAGAGAGAGAGAATGGCTGGAGGCTAATATGGATAATTTTAATATGAAATATGTAACTACAGTTGGTAGTTGGTTCAAAACTTATGGGGTCACTTTTTGGCGACAGAAAAAAAATGTGTGACCATAAAGAAAGGGAAAAAAGTGAGGAGAGAGAGAAAGAGAGAGAAAATGTTGAAAATGTTGAAAATGTCTTGAGTGTTTTGAATCTTGGCTGAAAAGCGTGTGTCAAATGGATGGGTTATTGTTATGGGCTGCAATCATTTCCAACTGCTCTGTTGCCTTTTACTCCGTGTCTGTCCATTTGGAAAAGAGAAGGACATGATCACATGATGGTCCAGTACTCCAGAAGCTTTTTACTCGTTTTTTTGTAGTTTCCACACACGTTCTCTCTCTCTCTGCTTATGTATGTTTATGCTTGTGCTTAGAAGACCATGAACATGAACGGCGACTACGAGTAAAGAAACAAGTTGGCCTTTATTCTTCCTGACATGCAATCCATTCGAGTTGTTTGCATTTAATATATGAGCATGAACATGGAAGGTTCTTTCGGACTTGACGGCGTGCAAAATCGCTGGTGAACTGAATAACATTTTTACGTTAACACTGTATTTTCTACGCTTTTTACCCTTCTCTCCCTCTCTCTCTCTCTCTCTTCATCTGTCTCATGTTAAATTGCTATGCATTACGAGAGGCGAATGAGACGCCAAGATTCAAGATCAATATTATTCTTATTACTCTGTAATGTAATATGATGTGAAAGAAGCAAAACTTTTATGATGACATTAAATTTTAAATTGAACGCGTATGAGTTTTTTTATGATTATTTTTTCTTCTGCTTCTTCTTCTTTTTCGTGGAAGGTCTTATTTTGCTTGAATATCTTTGGGTTGGAAAATTATTCTTTGCATGGTTTGATGATGATCGTAATGATGATGATGTGATGCTATGGTCATCTTTATTATTATGTTGGTTTTTTTATATCATTCATTCATTCATTCATCCTGTTGTTATTGTATCCACTACTTAAGGTTACTGTACTCGTACTTGTATAATCTTATTATTATTATTATTACATAACACATATCAGTAGAGCTCGTCTAACTTCATCTTTAACCTTAATTTACTAGACAACACACGGTACATAGCGGAGTGGTAGAATGAACGACGAGTCGTGTGTGTGTAGATTTTTACTGTGTATAAAGTAAATTTGCGTGATATGTTTTTTTACATTAATGGGTGCATTTCGCCTTGCCTACATTCAATTTCTATGGATATAGTGAAGAAAAGCTCGTTTTTTCTTCTTATTACCTTCCCGTAGTAGTTTGTTGCTGAATTGTTGATACGAGTAAAACGAGTGTAGTAATTTAGCCGTTTCAGTTGTAGATCGTCTGTGTGTTGTACCTGATTCTATTACCTCATAGTTTTTTTGAATGAATGATGTATTTTGGTTTTTCAATGGACTCTCCTCCTCCTCCGTATCTCGACTAACTATCTGTGATGCAGAATGGTATTAGTTAAAGTTAAATGCATAATATTCTGTTGCATTTTCTACATAGTTTTTTTTCTTTCTTTCTTTTGGTTTGTGGTTTGAGGGCTCGTATACACAGATAATTTAGTGTGTCAAACCAAAGTAAACCATAAGCCATGAGTTATGAATTCTCTTCAGACTGTTCTCTCTCTGTGCCATTGTAAAAGGCAAAATGTATTACTTTATTATTACTATTATTAAAGTAGTGTATATATATATGTGTGTGTGTACGTTCGTTTCGGTTCTGGCAAGTAGTCAGCAGTAGTCAATAGATTTTTTTTTAAATGTAATAAGTTCTAGTTTAGTCATATCACAGGTGTTTGATGTATTTTCTCTTGCTTTACATTCATGGAAAACTAAAGTGGAGACGACTACAGAATTACAGACCATGTTATTTAATAGAGGTAGTAAGGTTGAAAATTGGAATTAGAATCCACAAAGTTTTTGAGAGTTCATATTTTTTTACGATATATGTGCATAGATAATGCATTGACATTACAAGTCGAGTGTAAGTAGAAGTACGTATCGCAAAATCTAATGTAAAATCTGAAATTCCTTCTTGGGCAACTCACAAACTCACAAACTCACAATGTACTTTACGATTACGACTTTTTGGAGTCGTCAAGTCTTTCGAAGGAGGGACGAATTCATAATGAACAGCTTATAATATTATCGTATCGTACTATTTAGTGGATGTGTGTCCTGGTGATTCATTTACCATTGGCATTACGTTCATCTCCAATATCCAATATCCACCCAATGTGCAATACTAATACACTTAATACTCTTACGAGAGAGGAAAAAAATTCAAACCCATGGGCTATTTGAATGGTAAATCGTGTCTCATGTCTTATGTAACAGTCATTATGTGAAAACTCTGATTGCTGATTGAGTTCCCATTTTCCATGCGAATGTGAAATAAGTATCAGAAATATTTATATAACTAAATTAAGTATACATTTAAAATTCCGAATTTATTTGGGTGTCCAAGGTTTTTAAATTTTGGATTTTGTCAGGACTAGAAGGTGATCAAGATGCAGATGATTCTTGCATGTGAATGAAAAATATGAAGATTATTAAAGATACAGTATTTGTGGTGTCTTTCATATATCGACAATCGATGGAAAAAAACGTACAAAACAAAAGAAGGTGTTTTGAGGATTTACGACTAAAGACGACGGAGGGATATCGTAATATTTTGTAAATAGTTGGAATGTTGAACGTCTCTCTGTTTCTTTCATTTTGTATATCATTACAATACAATGGGGAATTGGTGAGTAGATGGGTAATGACAAGTTGTTTATTATTTGTTATAAAACAAATGTCGTTTGGTTGGTGACTAGTTAACTCGTTAGTACAGATATATATTCTAGACTAGAATTTCTAGTGTAAGTGTAAACTGTACATTTACTAGTATGTAAACTCAGTGTTCTGTGTCGTATGCCTTATGAAGATTACATTATTACATATGTACCATACATTTAAGTAACTATATAAGAAAATAGAGGAACGGCGACAAAGCAAATGCGAAAAATACAAAAGTATGTGTCAACCAAAGCCAACAATCACCGGAGGATGAATTTGAATACCTATACATTGGTTTTCCATTTGGTTGGTTACGAGTATAGTTGCCAAGCTGGTGCTGGTAGTTTTTTTTCTTCTTCTTCTCATTCTAACGCCTACTATTGAATTTGAAAAAGAAATGAAAAGATCTCTGGAGACCTGAAGAGAGATACGGAGAGGAGAGCGTTTTTTGGTGGTTGGGATAGCCACGAGCTATAAGGCAAGGCTGCCTAAGAGAACGAGAACGAGTGTGTACTATTGTGTACTGTTTACTTGTAGGTTGCTGGTGTGGCTCAGCTCTGCTGCTACAAAGATAAGTTTGAGTGCAGTCTGTGCACATTTATGTCTGTACATATTTACATAAACAAAAGAAACTTGTATGATTTTATGCATAATATTATATAGTCATTCTCATTCTGATGACGATGACGGAGTTTTCTATCTGTATATATTGTCTATAGTTCTGTCTCTCTCTCTCTGTGTGTGTAGGTAAGAAATAAAGTGTAGGCCATTATTTAGCTACGTGTGGCTCTGGCTATTCATATTCATACAGTATGGTCGTGGTGGTACCTTTTAATAATATTATTATGAACACTAGGAGATGTGTATGAACTGTATGTATCAGTATGGAATGGAGTGGAGGCATAAGGAATATCCATGTACTCTCTCTATTCTCTATTCTCGAGAGAACGATGATGATTATGTGGATAATAGAGAAGTAACAACAAGTACATGGATGTAAATGTAAAGTATATAAAATGGTAAGGGGGTTTGCTTTTGAGCGTTTCATTTTTTCCTTCTTGGTCTTCTCTCTCTCTCTCTCTCTTTGTGTGTGTTGACTTGATGCTCATGAAATGCAAGGCAATGCAATGGTAATGGCTATGTTGGTGTTGTTTGATTCTGAATTGGAATGCTAAGAAGGTCCTAAGAAGAGAGCTTTGCCCGTGGTATTCTATTGTATTGGAGTGTAGTGTGTGGTGGATTGGATTGGTAGTAACATTTCATTGGAGTCGCCGACAAGACACACAAAAGTGAGTGAGTCTGAGTATAGAGGCAGGTGCTGCTTTCAGTTCTGTCCGTGTGTTTGTATACTTTCTGCACTTTACTCATGTGTGTGTGTGTGTGTTCCTTCGTTTCAATTTCGTGTGTATGTGTGTGAACAGTGAACATAAGCAAGTGAGTGGAGTTGGGGTTTTTAGTTTTTGTTTTGTCTTACTCTGATCTTGTTATTGTATATGATGGATTTGCAATTTCATTCCAATCCATTGCATTGCCATTTCATTGGCTCCATGTGAAGTGCAATTTGAGTTGGTACACAGTACACATATCCACATATGCAAGATATAAAAATTGTTGGAAGTGTGTCACGGGGTGTTTGTACGTTTGGTTAGTTGGTTACTACTACTAGCTACTACTAGCTACTCTTGTTCTTGCTCTTGCCTCGTCAAATCTTCCTTCTACTTGCTGATAAGGTTGAAAGAATTTTGACGTACATCACCACTACCACTGGCTACTACTACAACTACTGCTACACAAGTTTATATCGTAGCATATTAAAACCAAAGCCGTCATAACAATCTATATATGTGATTCGTGCATACCATTACTGTACTGTACAGTGAATGAGTGAGTGTGTGTGTGTTTGTGGACGAGCAAGAAGAAGAAGAAAAATAATAGTCAACTGTCTTTTTCCTAAGTGCCTTGACTCAGTTACGAGATAGCTGCCGCACAGTGTGTGTGAGCGTGTGTGTATGTGCGTAGAATAATAACAATAATAATACTCCAAATCTCAGGTGAAACTTTTTCTTCAACAAACGAAAAATAGAAGGAGAAGAAGAGACTTCGTAAGAAAAATTGAGTTTGAGCTCAAGTGTCTTCGTTTCTACCTTGAATCCTTCAAGTTATCTACATCCTCATTACAATCTCCTAGTTCTTGCTCACTCGCGTGTTTTTTTTGTGGTGAATCCTCATGTGAATTGAGCTTACGTGAGCTCATGTTCAGGTATCACGTGGAGTCCATTTCTGTACCTTGTAGCAAACAACCAGAAATATTCTGGGTACTGATGAATTTGAATTTCAAGTCGTTGAACATTTCGTGGTGGTGTGGAAAATAACATAAAAAAAAGAACTTCCTTTACTGGCCATTATTGTTGTAAATCGCGGAAAGAAGAGGAGTGTATTGGAAAAGTGTGCGGAAGTAAAGTAAAGCAAGATTTACTCTTGAGCTGGCTATGTTTTCAAGTGTAGTCTGTTGAATGAGGTGGAAGTCGTGTGTGTGTGTTTTTCACTCCCGTGTCGTCCTGTCTTTGTCGCCTTGCCTGTAGATGTGTATTGGAAAGATTTCCTATTTTTTCCGGTGACGCAACTATACATGTACAAAAAAATTGAGCAAGAGAGTGAACGGATATAACTTTATACAGAATATATATATGGATTGTTATATATAGACTGGAAGTGGAGTTGATCAATCTCAGAATGAGGATACGATGTAATCTGGCAATTTCACGCTTTGGTTGTTCTTTTCAATCGTCGTCTTGATTTTCTTCTCAAGCTCACCATTTTTTTTTCCTTCGTTCTTGGCTGTACTTGACAAACTCAAATTCACGTCCACGACCAGCTATACAGATACAGATAGATACACATGAAAAATCTATAGAAGAAGAGAAAAGAATAGGAAGCAACTGAACTTGAACTGAAGAAGACGAAGAGGAAGAAAAAGTAAAAGACAACGACAAGGAAAATAGTCAAAGATTTACAAGAATAGGAAAGAATGAGGATGAAAAAGCTTCTTCCTACATTTCCTCTTCACTTGCACTTGTAGTCATTTTTTTTGTTGGATTTCTACGACGATTCTTGAGGATTCCTCGTCGACTCTTGTGCTTTTGTGTCTTGCTGTCTTTTTTATTTTGGGCAGGGTGCTTCATCTGTATCAAGAGGAAATAGAAATAATAAGAAGAAGGGACAGATTACGCTCAGTTCATTGTTGTCCATTGTATTGGATTACGTGTAAATCAGTTCATTTATGAGGAGAGGAGCAGATGCTCAATGCAAGAGGGATTGTGTGTAGTTGGATATATATATATACAAAAATGTATCGAGTGTAGAGCATGTTTTGAGGATTTGAGTAAATAATTGAAACGTCATGTGGTGAGCGGAAACTACAACGCGTATATGTACGTTGATATTGAATGTTCAACGGACCAACTAAACGCAACTCAAATCTTGTTAGATAACTTTGAACGTGTTCAAGAAAAGAATAAAAGTAACAAGAATAGAAAAAGAGAATGATAAGAAGTTGACTGGAGTTTTACCTTTACCTACTACTACTAGTCAAAGTCATCAACATCCCCATGAAAAATACATGACGTGCACTTATTCATTTATATGTATTTCCTTTTGTGAAGCCTCAAATGAGAAATGAAAATTTGAGAGAATAACGAGAGTAACAACGACAAAGAAGAAAAAACGGAATAATATAAAATAAAAAAGTCGGAGGTAAATGGAACTGAGTCTGACGACTTTCCATTATTATTGACTGAATTCAAGAATTGGTGGGCTCAGCATGAAACACTGGGATTTGAATTAGAATTTTGTATCAATTCCATGGAATACGAAAAGGAACATGTCAAGAAGAGGGGGAAATGATGAGATTCCTTTCCGTATTTGAACAAAGTGGAATCAAAACTACCCTTTTTTCATCGTTTCGTTGTTGATCGTGTATACAATGAAGAGCTGGATTTACGGCATTCAAAAAAGGCTTTGAGAAGATATTTTGAGCATTTTTTCGCCATTGACTGACTGACTGAAGAGTGGTCTCTGATTTGCTTTGGTGTGTCTAAGGGATCCATGAGAGAATGGTTTATTGTTTTTGTTCCGGACGAGCAGATTATACACACGCAATGAAAACAAAACAATAATAACAGGCGAAGAGTCTGCAACAACAGCATATATATATATATGTATGTGTATATATTTGATATTATATGCAAAATAGAATATTACATTGAACAAAAGTTGGGTTGGGGCTGCTCGGTATAGGTTGTAAAAACACAGACTGTGTATAGAGCATCGGTACAGTGGTGTGTGCAGTTAAACTTGATCCGGTCATTCGCCCAAGAAATTTCTATTGCAAAACTGGAAATGGTCGTCGTTGTTTTGGTCTCGTCCTCATCATCATCCTCATCGTTTAAATCTCTCAATGGACTGTGAATCTTTGTAGAAAAGTGTTTTTTTTTCAAATTGCACGTTTTCCTAGGGGGAAGATCTTGAGTTGATTCCCCATCCCATATATTTACATTTTTTATTCAATGGTCAATTGAAACTTTTTGGTGAAAACGAAAAGTTATATCTCCACTTTCCGCACTGCAACCAATTATTTGCGAGGAAACAAATATATATATATAATATAGAAAAATAAAATAATAATAATGGAAGATGCATCGAATGAATTTCGTTTTATTTCATCCGGACCATCGGGCTCCAAAAAGAAATCTTCATCAAAATCCAGACGGACGTCATTGGTTGGAGGAAGAGAAGAGTCCAGTGGGAGTGCAAGTGATCGGAACGTCCCCGTCTGTGTGACGAATACAAATAGGAATGTGAAACTCCGTTTCGTCTGGGACAAAGCATTTAAATTATTCCAGTCTCATCGGACTGTGTATAAAGCCGTTTCCGGGATAAATTATCAAGGCTATAGTAGTACAGGGACATCTGGCTCTGGATCCGGCTCTCACTCCAATCTGGTCAATAGTCGAAGTTATAGTCACAGTCATTTGAGTGGTCTCGGACTAGGAGGACGAGAAATGGAGAATAATGTCCCCGGTGGTCAAAGTCATACACTCAACAGTAGTATCAGTAAAATAATGGGAAGGACAAGTCGAGGAGAGGGACAAGTAGAAAAAGAAGCTGAATATGGGGAAAACGGAGAAAAAGAACCAGTGTTGTCGGTTATTGTGCCAAGAAGGAGGAAGAAGATGGAAATGGAAATGGAAGAAGGTGGTGGTGGTGGTGGTCGCGGTTCTCAATCGTGGAGTCAAAAGAACAAGGAGCAAAAGCAAAAGAGACCTGTTAGCATTTCCGGGGGTGAAAAACCTCAGGGTGACGAGCGAATATTCAACATAGCTCATCCAAATACAAATGCTAATTGTAACTCGACATCGTCGTCCACATCCATATCCACGGGCAACATTACCATTATTCAACAGCAGCAGGAGCAGCGGCAGCAGGAGTCGCCGGCGGCTGTTCATCTGAGACGAAGTCAGAGTACCAAGAGCACCAGTTGTCACTCGAAAACCTCATCGAGTTGTAGTCAAAGAAGTAGTCAGAGTAGAAGTAGTCGACGTCCAAGTACTTTGACGACGACGGACAGTCAAAGTAGTAGCAGTAACAACATCCCTCAACATCTATACGATCATGTGGCTGCATCCTCATCTTCTTTGGGTTTTGGTAGTCGCGAACCCTCGCCATATCCTGACTGCATCTCTACCCATTTCCTTCCTTCCCCTCCTCCTCATCAGTCGACAATCGTGAAGGACAAGGAGAACAAGAGTGGTAATAGTAGTAGTAAGAAAAAGAAGAGACGACTGTCGAGGAGTGACCATCATTTGAATTGTGAAGATTCTCAGTACTGTCATTGTCAGTACCATCATCAGCAGAGTAATAGGAATAGTCATTGTGATCAAGAAGATGATGATGAGGATTTAGACTCGTATGGGCATGATTCCGGCTTGGACACTTGGAAGACGCCCACGTCCACTAATAACAACAAGACGAGTGAGGAAAGTTGTAGCGGCAGAAGACACTCAGCCATTGTGTGTACAATTTCCCAGAAAATCCCTCGTGGTGAGTCCTGTAGTAGTAGTACGAGAGCGCCGACGACAAGTGTGGAACGTGAACGTGTCCATGGGAAGGATGGGAATTCTCCATGTGGCCTTCCGACCGAGAAAATGGATAGAAAATGTACGAGTTTGAATGGAACTACGACTGTGGTTTTAATTAGTGAGCCGGCGAGTGTTCCTTGTGGTTCAATTTCAAGTGCTCCTGAGAAAAGTGGTGAGAGGGGAGGAGAAGAGTGCTGCCCGGGAGAAATTCAGCTCCAGAATAAAAAAGATAGTGCCAAAGTGTGTGGGAGTGCTTCAGATCCCTTGGATTTCTTCTTAAATGACTACGATTTGGAATGTATGAGTGAAATTGATTTGAATAGTGAATCCGGTTCGGGCTCTCCATCGATTGTGGATGAGACGACGACAACGGCCGCGGTGACAAGTGAGAGTGGTGGGCCATCTGACAAAATGAAATTCAGTTCTGTTCACATTCCTCACAATTACTCAAATCGAATCAGTAATCCGTTGACGACGACAACAACGACGACGAGGACTCCGTTGAGTGGTGCTCAATTGTTGGAGAATGAACTTGACAGTTTGGATTTGACACTGTTTGAAACTCGGGATCGTGAGAGAGGTGTGGGGTGTGACAAGTCATTTTTGCAAGCCATGCAAGAGTTGGGTATGGAACATTTAGTGGGGATGGGGAGTTGTTTGGATGACAGTGAGTCATCATCATCTCATTTATACGACACAGTGACCGATTCTTCGTGTTCTGCTTCTGCCATTTTCAAAAATAAAAGTTCCATCCTCCTCCGACCTCCCATGGCTCTCCCTTCGTCAAATAATAATAAAGAAAATAACTTGTACTGGAATTGGAGTGATGCAGGGAGTGAATTCGAGTTTATGACGCCGGCCAATGCAAATTCAAATGCTCATGCTCTCAGTAATTAATTTAATTTAATACCATATACAGATAAAGATACAGATTTGAGATTTACATTTATTTGGTAGTAAACATGTTTTCACTTTATGTACCATATTTTGTTTTCTGGTCCTCCTCTTTTTACTACTGCTGGTTTATCCACTTATCAACTGGGGTTCTAGATTTCTTTTTTCTTATTCCTATACTCAAAGAAAAAAAAAATTAGGTGCTGATTCAAAAATAATCCAATACCAAACAAAAGTACATACGGACACAGGTTTAGATTTTAGTCGTCTCGCTTGACAACTCTCACATGTCAAAAAAAATGCTGAATTGAATTGATCTGAATAGAAACTGGTTGAGGTTTTAGTTTTATTTGAGAAAATGTAGGAAATCAATTGGAAATGTGTGTGTGTGTGTACACACAAATCCAAAAAGACAAGTCTCAAATCCTAAATGATCCATCACGAGTATCATCGACCAGTTTTAAAATAGAGTGCAGTACTAAATGTTGACATTGATACAAGTTAAAATAGTTGAACTTGTAAGTGGAAAGGCCGCTACGGCTTACCACTTTTCCTGTACCTCTATACCAAATGCCAAGGTTTATGGTGAATGTGAAAACATGGGCTGATACGATGCAAAGATTCAAGATGCTTTTCTATATCTGTAATTAGCTCGTAAAAAAGGAAAGGGTTTTTTTCTGATATCATGTTTGATTTGCTCCTCCTTCCGCTTAAACGTTGTTCTACAACGATGTTGACAATGACTACAAGACGAAAGTAACAAGCATTTTTATAGATTGTGTAGGAACAGTCCAAGTTGAATCCTCGCCTGACTTACTAGCAAATATTTATTGCCTTGAAAATCTAGAAAAAAAACTCTAATAGGGAATTTAACGATTCTCATCTCTTGTCATCATCATATCTTTGTCTTTTGTAATTAAGTGATTCCTTATAGAGAGACTCTTGTTTTGTTTTGTTTTTTCATTTCATATATTTTTCCCCGGATCAACCGTCATTGTGATTGTAAGTTTCCTTGTGTGAGGAGTTTGTGTGTGAGTTTGCAAACAGATAATCATTATTATCTACATTTTTTTTTATTACAATTTTCCTTTACTTTTTCTTTTTTCTCTTCCGATGATGATCGTCATCATCTCTCTAGACGAAGAAAAAAATGAAGAGTTAAAGTTGGTGTTTGTGTGATTAGGATATTTGATTCTACATATAATTGCCACTCGTGCTTGTTTATATATATAGACATGACCATCTTTAAAATCCACCAGTACTACGCGTATTTGTACTGATATGTACCTATAGACAGGTGGAAATTGATACAGTCGGGCGTTGTTTCGGCTAATTACTTGTGGGAGTTTCAGTAGAAAAAAAGTTTACGTTTTTCATTTTTAAAAATCAAGTGTAAAGTGCAATGTGTATTTATGTGTAAAGCTCAGCATGTGAATATGTAGTAAGACGTAATATACGATAGTAATAGTGGGAAATATCTTAAAGAGCTTTGAATAAAGGTAAAAAAGGACTCTCAGTTCTCAGTACAGTTCTCTTTCATTCTCATATTGTATTATTTAATAATTCCAAAAGGTTTTACTTGTATATAGTTTATTACTTGAGTGACTTGGGACAATCTGGAAATATTATGCCGATTGAGCTAATCCGTCTATGTGTTTGTGTGTCTGTGTATGTGTGTGTGTGTGAGTGAACAAAGTGTCAAGAACGACTTCTACTTAAATATCACCGTAGTCATAATCATAATCATATAATTATGAGATATGCGCAAATGGGCTGGAAGCTCCTTCTAATACGGCCCAACGGTATTCTTCATAAAGACAGCTATGGGACTTCGTGTCTATGTCTATGTACGGGATATTTGTGAATTCTCAATTCCCTTCACACACACACACAAATTCAACGAGTACCTATCAAAGTTCATATACGCTCATATTTTAAATGCGTTCACGTTAACTTTAACTTCCATGTAATGATTATTCGTTTGTTTGCTCGTTCGCTCGTTCATTCTCTGGGTATAATTATTGAAGCGACTTTATTATTACATCTTTGCTCATTCCTTATTCCTCGTTCCCACTCTCATATCTCTATATGTAAATATGTACATATCTTTTGTTTTTTCGTCTTTGTCTTGTGAGTCTTGAGTAATACCGAGCAGGAGTTTTTCAAGTCATTTGAAATCTGAACCCTACTTGTGTTTACGTTTACGTTCTCCCTGCCTTCTCATCTCTCTGTCTATTCATGTTCAACTTTTGTACCTTGATACAATTTTGCAAACTTCAACTCCCTCATATAAAAATGATAATGAGCTCACAGGCATTGGCAATTGTCATTCTACCATACCATTGAGATTTGTTTTTTTATATTGATGTTGATGGAGCTCACTCGATCCCATTTGAATGAGGAATATTTTTAACACTTGACATTGCCAATTATTATTATTATTATGAATTCGTCCTTTAGCTGATTGTGAGTAAATTGAATCAGAAGATTTAAATAGTGGGAGAGGAGATGTGAGTTAGTGAGAGAGAAGGAATTCAAGCAAGGTTGAGGAATTCATTAGTATTTATTTTATTTTACTCATGTGTTCAAAGTGTATACGTGTAAAGTTAAGAGGTTGAGAGAGAAGGAAATAATATCTGTAAAAAGGTTTTTTTTTATATTCCACTTTGAATTTTTTTCTGTTTCTTTGGATCATGTCCATATGAGAAAGAATGAAAAATGAAGAATCACAGAGAATAATACAGCAACAAGAGTTTTTTTTTCAGTGATGTGATTTGATACTGATAGTTGATAGTGTTCATGTGTTTGTTGTTTATCGTTCCTTTGGATAAATTAGACAAGACACTAGAGAGAGAGTACACCACCACGTTATTTGGATGTGGATGCTGTGCAATATTTTGTACTTTATAGTGGACTACAGATGCAGATGCAAATATCATTAAATGCATATGTAGAGTTGTGAACGATATTTACCATATGGATAAAACCTTGTTGGTTTTTTTTCATCGTAGATATATATTATTTGTTCTTTCATTTGATATGTTGGAGTTGGACGTTTGTGTAGTCGTAACTCGTTGGTTGTATGTATCTGTATAGTAGGTGCTGGCGGGTGGCAATGCGCCATGAAGAAAATTTTCTTGGATTATTTTTTTCCTCCCTCGGACAAAAAAAAGTCACACAAATCACGCACACAAGAAAGCAATTAATGTAAATGTGAATGTGCTAATTTAAGTTACTCACTGACTCTGTTTTGTTGTGTGTACAGTGTATGTGTATAGTTGTATACAGTGCTAGAAATCTGAAATCCAAAGTGTGTAGCAGGAAAGTGCTTGAAAACGACACAAGACAGACAAGAGGAGATAAAAAGAGAGAAAAAGAGATGGAGAAACATTTGAGAATAAATGAATTATGCAGTAGAATGCAGAATTTTTCTTCTCATGTGCATAACGTGTAAATGTAAATGTTGAACGTTATATCTATTACATTCTGTGGTACATGGTTATGGATATGGTACATATGGTACATATGGTACATATACAAATCATGTACGGAAACTATCTGTAGCTCGCCTACCACCTACTTTTCCTTCAGTTTAACATGTTCCAACTAATTAGGAATATTATATTACATATAACCTTTTACCCCTCTCTCCTCTTAAAGTCCCAAGTCTCTGAATCTCAAGTCTTAATTGTCATCTTGAGTCTTTCAAGTCTTTGAGTGTGTTTTTCAGTGAGGTGAATCACTTAGCAGAAACTGCCTGCAGACATTCTCTATGGTATTTTACATATATAAGTACCTACAAGAAATATCTACGCTCATATGAACCTGCAGTCGAAACAGAAACAATATAAGAAATACGAATGAACTTTTGTTGTGGTATCTGCAAAGGTAGGGAGGAACATCATGAAGCATATATATATATATATTTAATATTTACATGTACCATACAATTTACGGCATATCATAAACATGAACAAAATATGTGTGGGCAAATTCTATTGGGGAAAAGATAATAAAAGAGGACAGATTTAAGTCAGATGAATGATGATTCACTGGCAAAGTGTCAGAGTGAGAGTTAAATGAATTCCTGTGTGTGAGTTAAAGAGAGAGAATAAAAAATTAATTTGTTTTAATTTATGTATTTGTGTCACAGATCGGGATATTCCATTCGGTCACAGCCCTAGAGGCCATCATCCAGAAGTGGACTGGGAACCCTATTTTTGCGTAAGTTTATTTGTATAATTTTATATACCCTCGACTTTATTTTCATTATTATTATGATTATCAAATGTTTATTCTTATCCATGTTGTATGTTTTATTAAATTATACAGGTACTTAATCAATTGGATCAAACGTTCACATCCTACAGGAGCGAGGAGATGTCGGTAAGTCAGACATTTATTCACATTCTCATCAGTATCAGTATGTTCAATATTTATGTACATGGGAGAACAATGAAAAATGAAAAGACTTTTTATTAATTCAATGTTAAAACTCGTGTACTTCCTGCTGTTCCTGCGAGTCGTATAGTAATATCTTGATAGGTTAAAAGAGAATGAAATATTATTATTACGAGTATAAACTTATGCATGACATTTAAACTTTAATAATACATATAGAGATTGAGATAATGCGATTGGTTAAAAACAACTCACATGTCATATATCGTATATGTTCGTCTATTGTTATAAACTATCGAGTTGAGGATAATTTAGAGCTAGTGCTAGCAAGTTCTTGTATGTCCTTTTATCTTAATAAATGATAAATTAACAAAGGATGAATGTCATGAATGACAGGAGCCATTTCTGATTTCATAGTGATCGACATTCAGTGTAGGGAGTCAAATGTATCTGTACCATCATAGTAGAAGAATAAGATTGAGCGTTGGACATGGGGCGTTGTAATTAAGGTTTTAGAATTTCTTAAGGTCAAAGAGTATAAGAGATTAAGCGACTTTTTTTTCATTTGCTCCATGGCTCATTTGATTACACATATAGATTAATTTGACATGGTACAATTAGTTGATATATATTTTTGACTTTTGAGATTTTCAATTCGAGCAAGTTCAATTGTAATTGTGGTGAGCACATGTGTTCATAGGAACAATTAGTCAACAATCGTAACAATCTACTATGTACAACTGTAGTCTATTGTATTTTCTATTTGTATTGTTAAAGTACGGAAGAAATGGAAGGAGATAAGGGAAATGTCTTTAGGATTTAGGCTGTTTGTAGCTGTAGTTGGCATACTTTACCAGAAAGACAAGAGAGATTTTGTAAATGTGTAGTCAAAGATCACGCTCAAAATGTTGTAAATTATTTTATGAATGTCAACAGTCAACAGGTTTTTTTTCAATTTTTTTATACACACTTTTGTGAGTTTAGTGAGTTTAGATGCTAAGATGAGGCAGAGGTGTGGGTTGGGACATGAACTAATGACATATGAAAATTGAAAATATAAAGTTTCTTTTTTTATTGGGTTTACACTTTACCTTTATACTTTTACACAACTCTCAAGTATCATCAAAAGAGTCCCCACAGTATACAAATACAAATTTACAATGCAATCAAAAAGTCACACAAATCAAAAACTAATGAAATGTTGAGAAATCCTAATGATGAGTATTATCAGTGCTGATCTTTTTCTTCCAACTCGCTTTCTATACACAAAATACAGCTAAATATTTATTTGGTGGTGGTGACATTGAACAATTTAAAAGTCAAAAATCTAGTTTGTAATAATAATAATAAAATAAAAAGTGTACATAAGAGTGTGAAGACACCTACGCAAAATCCGCTTGGACTGCAGACTATAAACAATTGTGAACTTTAGTAAGTAGCAATTATATATATCAAAAAGGAAAATCCATCAATAATAAAATGCTTGTAGAGCGTATTAACGTATTTAAATAAATAGAATATATGTATGTATATATATTTTTATGATTGATTGAAAGTTTGAGGTGAGTGATGGACGACTGGTCTGACACTGTGGGTGTTGTGTGGCTAATGGTTTTTCTCTTCATTTCATCTTCATTTATATTTGTTGTTCTCGTTTTTTTTTCTGGTTCGATTTTGAGTTGGTCAAGAGAGTGACGACGAGTGACTGTTGAATGATATGAGGAGGAGGAAACGGACAGGTGACGTTCATTTGTTCATTCCTCAGTCTCTCTCAGGGTTTGTGTATCAAATTTCAAATTCAAACAAGATTGAGGATGTTAAACCCTATTTTATTCTACACAAAATACAGACAGAGGCGAACAGATGGATATCTATTATTTGTTGTTTTTGTTTCATATCATAATCATAACCTATTTGTATTCTTCGAAAAATTGCAACCGGAATTTAATTTAGGTAGATTTTGTTTGACTATTATTATTATTGTCTCTCATGTCGATGAGTACAGCTGGATTCTGGTTGGTTGGGTTAGGGAGTGGATGTTTTTTTTATTTATATTGTACTATGACTGCGAGACTTTGGGCTACAAGATGACTAGTGTTGGTTTGGTGTCTCATTTCATTTCAACTTGCCAATTTACTCAAAGGAAATGGAAGAAAAGTTATTGTAGTGATATTCTGCATGCATACTGATAGTATCTGTGAGCTGTCTCTTGTGTAGTTGAATATTCTATTAGATACATATTTCATTCCTTTGACGACTTGGAGTGTGTGAGGTTCAACTTCTTCAGGACAAGACACAAAAGTATTTGGACATATAATACATATAATCATAATATATAGATATGTACATATGTATAAGCTAACTGGATGTGTAAGAAAAGGATTTGGCTTTAGTATTTTATTTCGTTTCGTATAGCTCATGAGCTTTGGACTTGAGTCACTTGACTAACGGGAATATGAAATTATGAATAGGGAAAAATATATCTACCTATTTACAAACTGCACATATGCTTAGGGCAATATTCGTCATCATCAACATGGTTGTTCATTGCAGACTATATAGTTAAAATATATAAGACTCATGTTAGAATGTTCAATGTTAGCTTTTGTGAGATGGAGAGTATTAAATTCTTGCCCGTTGTTTGCTGAAGCTACTACACGACAACTAGCACTATCAACAATCTGTGTAGACCGCACATACAGTTCTACATAGTTTGGACCTCCTCACACATTTTATAGAGAAGAGTATAGGACGAGCGAGAGATTCGAGTCAAAGTTTGCCGAATCGAAATTGGAATTGGCTTTTCGTATTGAATCCGAAATTTATTCTGTACTCCAAATGAAATGAAAGAGCAAGAAGGAGAATGAGAATAAGGAGTTGACGACCTAGAAAGTGAAATGAAACTCATAGATAAAAAGAAGTGGGAAGGGTGTGTGTGTGTGTGTGTGTGTGTGTGCCGTTTGTCGGTAACCAATAACAAATACGAGTCTTGTATATGTGCATTCGATTTTCTAAACTCGTCTTTCTTGAGTCTTTTCTTTGGAGAATCGCGAATGGAGAAAACAAAACATTTAATTGAAAGCATCTGGCTCACATTGATTATTAGAGTAAATTGTATACTATAGTTCTGATGCTACTGCAGCACTGAGGAACAGGGGTTTTAGTATTCGTCGAGAGTGAAGAATGAATAGATATATGAGAAACTTTGTCGGGACGACTGTAAGAAAACTTGTCTTGGAAGTTGACTTACTTGAGTTGGCCAAGTCTTTGGGCCGATTGTTGCCCACTTCATTTTAGTCAGCATTCTTGTTGTTTCATTTCATTTTGCATGTGTATAGTATGTAATCTACAAACGATGGTGGATGGTTGATGGTGGAAGATGAAAAGGCAATGGACTGAATAGCAACTAAATAGAACGACCAAGAAAACTCTGTACGAACAAACTGACGATGAGTTTTATCGCTCGATGAACAGTTTCGTGAACACATAGACTTACACACAAAATGTTATATAACATGAACATGAGCATGAAGTGCAAGTAAAAAAAATCGTAATTGTACTGTAGAGACAGGGAGAGAGAGAGATGTTCAGAACAGAAATGCGTAGTTTAAAGTAAGTTTGCCAAGTCTATCTAATTTCCTAATGAAGTTCCCATTGTTTAACTTTGCACATTGTTGCTGTTGTTCGTTCGTGTAATGTTATGTTATTCTTATTGTTGCAGTACATATTGTATAAGAGCTGAGCCTGCACATTCATTTTTTTCTATTTCGCTGAGACAATTACACCATTCACATATATCTGTATAATATTCTTTGCCATTGCTATCAAAGTGCAGTTGCGAACAACCATTCAAGTGTTTCCGGTCTCGTCATTTGTCGTCGTCCGTATCATAACACAAGTTAACATGAGTTAATATTATATGAAAGGATAACATGGATTTTTTTTTCTTTCTGGTTGTTTCATATTGCATGTTAAGGTGGGATTATGAAGGATTATTATTGTATGATGGGATATCATACAACTTTTTTTGGGGTGTAATATTATGGGATGAGTTGAAAAAATGGGGGAAAAACAATGAAAACCAGTGTGAGTTGCTTCCATATGATTTTTTATTTGGAGAAATTCAAGTGTGCACACATGACATGTACGCAGTTTTCAATTTGGAAGATACTTTGTTGTAATGTATTACGTACAAAGTTAAAAGTTGTCATCATTAACTGTGAGCTCTGTATAGCTGTAGAGTTTTTTCTTGGGTGTATCTGCATCTGCATGTGCGTGGTGGATTATCTGTAGGATGAAAAAATATATTATATTGTATATATTATGTATATATAATATATGGATAGGATATGATGAGCTCGCAACCTGCAATTTTTGCGGTTTCTTTGACAGTGAAGGATGGAGACGAGACGAGAAAAATGCGAATCAAACCAGTACCAGCATTTGAGCACTTTATATACATTTCTTTACCATATCCGATTCATAAATGAATGTAAACGACTAAGTAAGCATTTAATGTCATACCATAATATTTATCTGTAGTATACATACTATTTTTTCTCTATGTACTCTGGATTTGTATTTGGATTCATATATATTCTTAATATGTTTTCAACCAGCCATGAAAATCAACTCAAACCACTTTTGTCTCACTCAATAATAATAATTATAGTCAAGTTAATGGCTCATATGATGATGATGATGGTGGTTTGTAACAAAATAAAAAATCCTAGCAATATCATTAATATTAGCGACCAGCTGTCAATGGGTTTGCATTGTCAATGTTAATCACTGTATTTAACATTGTAAAACCTCGGGAATCTGTATCATTATACAGTTCATCGTGTAACGCCTGCACAGCTGACAGACTTTGTTTGTTGTATTTTCCGGGTTTCGGGAACTTATTGCTATATAGGCGAAAATGCAAGGCATTATTAGTTCATCTTTATAACAATATTAATAATATAGTATAGAATTATTTTAAAAGAAATTATTGCTCTTTTGTAATGAGAAGGCATTAGTAATTAAATGTTAGGATGTCCTGTGTAGAATGTGTACGCAATGAGACTTGCTGTGTTACAAAAGTCGTTCAAGTTTTTAGTGGAGATAGAGAATGGAAGAAAACTTTACACACTTGTAAAACTCTGATGACTTGAGTGACGGGTTGTGAGAGAATTCTATACAAATCTTTGTATTGCCAATGCACACTTTGTGTGTACGCAATTTGTGAATGAAGAAATGGACAGGGAGTCATTTGAATTGTGGCACTTTACTATAATTATTGTATTATTATGTTTTCTACTGTCTTGTTGCAAAAATGGGGTGATTACAGTTTAGTTACGTGTAAATGAATTAATAGTATGAATAATTGTTTACTCAAGCCTCGAGTATAGTCAGATTTTTATTTGTATTGTTATTCCTTAGTTCTGTATTGGTAGGACTCGAATTCAAACTGCATGTACAGTTCTGATATGATTGAGGCCAGAGCGAATTGCGTTCGAATTCTTTGTATTTATTTATTTTTTGCACAAACTGTGACAAACGTAATACTGATACATACTTACTTATGAAGTGTATTGCATTTTTCCCATTCATGACAATTCCCCACTAACAACAAGAATAATTAATTATGTTGACCTTTAATGTTATTTTGCTATTGTTTGTACATTTGCCATAAAATGACTCTTTTATGAGTTAAAAGATTGTGTCACACACACGAGCGTATTTGCCGTTCTGTCTAGTTTCTTCAAGTAGGTTCATTTCATTCTAAACAAATGTTTTTTTGTCTATTTTCCATAATGACAACAACAAAGATTTGCGCGTTGACCTCACTCAAGAAATCAAGAAACATGAGTAAATTAATTACAGCTGTAAATTACTGGTTGGAAGTTGTAACTGTGTGTAATAGGACAGCCGAACATGAGTATACATGACTATAAATTATCAAGTTTCATGAGGGGTTTCTCGTAATTACACAGCTAGAAACAAAATTAGGGAGTTTGTTTTAAAAAAATTAGCTAGTTTTTTTCATCGTTTTTTTAAAGGAAATTATTTTAAGTCTTGAGGTTTAAAGAATGTGCAAAAAGTTTGAAGAGATTTTGGCTTTGACAATGAAGATTCGGCCATTCATTCATTCGTTCAGTCGGTTGCTCGTTATTGTGTACACAGTAGGGGAAGGGAAATGTTCAAAAGTTAATGAGCTTGAGTCTTTTTGAGTAGACGAATAGTCTACACCACCACCTGATTGAGGTTTCACTTGATTTTTAAATGGTCCTATTTTTTTTTCATGGGCGTCCTTATGCTTGAAATGAAGCTGAGCCAGAATGGACGATTCCCTTACTATAATGATAAAAAAAAGTTGTGAAAATTCACTCAGAAAACACGTAAAATGTTGGACAACCAAAAGTTGAATGATAAATGTGTGTAATTTCTGTATGGAATTGTCTTCACGTTTTTGTATGCACATGATTTTAGGATATTGAGACTTTGAGACTTTGGCTAGACTTAGTGAGATGTGGAATAAAATTTTAATGTTTTTTTTGGAAACTTGAGAGCTAAATTGTTTTTGTGGTTTTTGAGTTGTGAGTGTTTTTTTATTAAGGGTTGAGAACGGCAAAGTATTTTATGTGACATGCTGATTTCGTGTGGTTGAACTGTAGACTATATTCGTATTTTGGTATGTATTTGATAGCGTTGAGATGAGATATTGAAGTGAAAGAAGTATGTTAGGGATTTTCTTGATGTGTCTAATCCTATCATTAATATTGATAGTCTAGTGGCTAAAGCCTAAATCGGACACACACGCAATTTGACATTTTACTCCATCCGGTCTACTTTATAAAAGTTTTATGGGACGTCAGAATATCAAAATAAATTGTCATTGTGTCTCACTCGACAGACGGACAGGAGACAAGGAGATTTTCATTCCATTTGTTTGTTTGTTTGTTTGTTTGTTTCCTGGGGAAAGAGAAGATTCGTAAGAGAAGGTTTCTATAAGTTTTGGTTTCAGATTTAGAAAAAGAGAGGAAGAATTTGTGTGTGACTGAAGCAGAGCCGAGTCACCAGTGACAACTGCCACTATCTTCGGAGAGCTGTAAAGAAGTTTTCATAGGACAAGATAGCCAGAGATAGTTGTTGGTTTGACAAGATTTGCGGGGAACATTTTATACTTTTCACAGTTCACTCTGATCTTGATTGATTGACTAACTAACTAACCAAAAAAACCCCAACGAAAACGAAAAAACACCAAACTTTTTCTTCTATAGATATATCTATAAAATATTGTATGTGAAAGTGTGTGTGTGTGTGAATTTACTGACGAAATATATCTATCTATATCAAAATACTTTATGTGTGTGTGTA
Source organism: Gisinianus flammeolus (assembly GCA_034699125.1). Classification (NCBI taxonomy): domain Eukaryota; kingdom Metazoa; phylum Arthropoda; class Collembola; order Symphypleona; family Katiannidae; genus Gisinianus; species Gisinianus flammeolus. Next base: position 6,106 of record JAIUND010000931.1, on the reverse strand, counting down.
AGAGTCGAGTTTATCAGTAGCGTGTAAAAAAAGGTGGAGGGAAATGAATCGGTTGTATAGATAAAAAATAAAAAAAACTGACGCTTTTTTTTGGATTTGGAAGTAAAAAAAAATCTCTTTTATTCTTGGATTTGGTGACTTCTTGTAGATCTTTCCTGGAACTCCCACTCGTCCCAGGACTCAAGCAGTGGTAAGATGTAGATAATTGATGAATGATTCCTGTCCTCATTTTCATACGTTATTTATCTGTTTGTGTGACGGAAAAAAAAGAGGGACAAAAGAGACGAGAGATTTCGATTTTCAATTCACGTTGAACTTTGATGTCCATTTGTTTGTTTTTTTGTGTCATCCAGAGCTAAGCCAAGTGAAATCTGTATAGGATGGGAAGAAAATAAAAATGGTAGTAGCACTTTAGTAGGGGATAAAAAACCGTTTTATAGATCAATTCTAATTTTTTTTTTTTACTTTTATTCTAAAGACAGGAAAATGAAAACTGTTCGTATTCGAATTCTTTTCAGTTCAATTCAAAATCCGTTTTTTTCCTTCTCCCAAACTCTTGTGTATTATCGATCGTACAAGTTGAATTTGTTTATCGACTGTTGAAGTTGACGTTTTCGTTTTCCGAGAGTTTCGACTGTACAAAGAGAAAAGGTGGGAAGAAAAGGAAATGAAATTAAACGGCGCTCTGGATGCACAAAAAGCAAAAAAAAACAAGAAAGAAAATCGATCTCGTTGTCTGATTGTCCTGTTTCTGCATGCTGTTTGTGTTTGTGTCATGCCCGGGGATTTTCTTTTTTCTCTCCTGCTGCTCCTTTCATTTATTATTAAAAACAACCGTCTTGCGTTATTTGTTCTCTAGCTTTCCTTTTGCACAGTCTATGTGTGTTCAATTAAATATCTATGCAATTGCATTGCATTTTCCATACATTATCGCCAATTATTATTTAAATCTACAATCTGCCCCTATTTACTTTTGTGTATCGACAATCGCCAATCGACACGTTTTTCTTATTATTATGATGGTGATGATGATAATGATGATGCTTGCATGAAAGTTTACCTTGTTTTTATCGCCATGTCGTCATAGAACAAAAGATTTTCTCACTTTTATTTCTTACATTGGCTTACCACAAAAACTCTAAATTACATTCTGGCTTTTGACTTTTCATAATTTAATTGATATCCTTTACATTTGCTTGCTGTACTTTCATTTTTCGTACTTGTGTATACCCACATCTTCCATTGAGATATTCTCTTTCCTGTATGACCCCTGACTTTTGTCTGTTGTTTTCAAATTTTTTCTCATGGCAAGGTGCGAATCCCAATTAATTTACAATTTCCCATTTGCTCACATATTATTATATGAAAAATTAATTTATACTGTCGTTTTTTCCACATTTAAAAATGTGCATTATGCATTTCATTCGAACATTAACTGTTCATCGCTATCAATCAGTGCACTAATAATTTGCAATTCGCACCAGACAGCTATTTAAATTTCTCAATGAGATATGTAAAGGTTAATATCTGTACATTTGCATTAGTTATGGAATGTGTTGAATGCTCAATGTGGAGATAACCGTTTTCCTTTAGTGTGCGTATATGTTTCGTTTGCTGTGTGTATAGATTGTATAGATCGTGAATTGGAAATCATTTGAACGGGGAAAAATACCTATCAATAATAATAATTATTATTGTTATGACTGGCAATAAATAACTCGACTTAACTGTGCTTGAATTCTCATTCTTTTTTTGCATCACACAGTCAAAGTCAATAATGCGATATTATTTAGAGACTTTTTCGAATGTGAATGCTTTCCGATAGAATAGAATATAGAATTGGAATGATAAATGAAGTATTTATGCAATTTAAACTAACGCTTTATTTTTCACATAGCTCGGGATGATGATGATTATTACTGTATAGCCTTTGGCCTTTGCTGTGATTTGATTTCATTTGGTTTGCAATTTGTGAGAAATATGTAAAATATTTTTTACTGTTGACGATATATATACTATTCAAATGTACAGTGAAAGGGAAATTGAAATGAAAGGATGAGACTTGAAATCATCTTTTCCTTACAGCTATGCAGCCTTATAGTTTGTTTTTTTTTGCAATGATGATGATGCGTCCAATTATTTTGAAGTTTATTGACGTTTTTCTTTTTATTGGTTGTATGGCAATGAAATGGAAACGTTGATGTTTAATGTGTGAGGTTGTGTTATTATTTTCTGTCCGCTGTTGTTTTTCTTTTCTATATCATATCAGATCTCTTGATTTCTCAACTACAGAGATCAGAGACAGACTGCAGAAATTATGGGAAGAATACTTTTCCAAGTGTTTATGTATATATTTTCAACATATGTAACAGGATTGAATTGGATTTAATTTAATTTCATGAAAATGAATTGCGCATGATGCATTTCCAAATTGTGTTTTGTTTTCGTCTGTTCTTTTTTTCTTTTGTGTGACAAACGTCTTTAGTTATACTATAAAATTCAGTATTACAAATATAAAATAGGAATGTTTTTTTTTTGCACAATATTATTTGCAGCTAAAGTCAAGAGGGGCATTTGTAGATAGTATATTTTAATTTTGTGTGTGTTTATTTTCTTTTGATTTCGATATGTATATAAATATGTAAATGTGTGGGCATATTCCACGTTGGATTTTATATTTTAATGGTCTGATTCAATTTTGATATGATGACGAGACGACAGAGTACAGATATACACAGCAGAGTAATAATTCATCGCATTTTATTATCAGTTATCAACTTGAACAGTACTTGCAATTATGATTTATGAGTTTTGTATGTAGTACATTGTACAAGTAAGTACGAACAGTTACACAAGTATCTTATATGAATTTGCATCGCATTGATGAGTACATGTAAAACAAATGGTAATGTATTCACAATTTTGATAGGACTTTATTTTATGTGTAGACAGACAAAGTGCGTTTTGTCTCCTGTTCTTGCAAAATTTGACTTCATAAATATGAAAGGGATTTTTTGTTTACAGAGTTTTCTTTCAAATCAGCGTATTGTAAATGTTATTACTATTATTTGAATTTGACCTTTTGAGGAGGAGATGCATAAATAAGCAGAAGGAGCATGACAATGAGAAAGAAAATTCACTCCAGTCTGAGCTCCCCTTCTCCCTCCATAAAAAAATTCAATCATAACTTTTTTAATTGCTCAGCTAAAAGTTTTTTTTTTATGTATGCGTGAAAAGAGACGTCGTATTTTTTTATATGTTCATTTGACTCTCTGTTCGTTCCGTTGCATTTTCATTTTATACATTTTGGTTCCTTTGTTTAGTACTTTTTCGCGTCGTCGACAAAAGAAATTTGTACGCGTATAAATATAGATATGCTGAAAGGGCTTTCATTTTGCCATGTGACAATTGGAAAATATTTGGAGAGCAACATATATATATATATATGCGCAATTTAAAATGGAAACTGTCGTACTTTGTATACTTTATATGTAAAATTCGTTCGTATTGTTCGCGTATTATGTAGACATTTTTTTATACCTTTTTTTGAGACGAGTATAATAAGATTTGGTTTTTTTTCTGCTACTCTGTACATTGTACGATGGGATAGTGGGATTTCAATTTGAAATAAGGTGATTGAATCAGGCTGTAAATATAAATTTCAATTGCCTCATGAGTCGGCGGGAGAGAGAAAGAGGCGGCCCGGAAACTCTAGAACTCTATAGAACTAGATGGTTAAATATAATGCAATAAAATGGGAACTGATGAGATGAAATGTTCACTTGCTTTTTCTTGTATTTTTTCCCTTTTTCGTATCGTCGTCGTCGTCTCGTCGTTGTCGTCTTCTTCTCGTCTTCTTGAACATGGTTACATGGGAGCAGTTTTCAGAGAATGGGATTTCCCCGACAGAAGTGCCACGTGTTCGTCTCGACGGAGGACCAAATAGTGTGAAGTGCCTCATCAATAATTCCAAGTGGGGAATGAATCCTGTCATGGAGGTAAAGCCCCCCTCCCTTTTTTACCCTCAATCCCCTCAATATTTTAAATCAGTAAATGAAATTATTTTTGTGTATAGGGCAATAAGTTCTTTATTATTTACATTTTATTATACATGTTTCTGTTTATTATACAGGAGGAAGAAGAGGCATCGTCACCCCCTGCAAATGTGACTCCGGGAACGGAAAAAGACAAGAATAAAAGCAGCGATTACTCTCCTAACGGATCCAATCAGAGTCAAAGAAATCCGAACAGCCCAGCTTCCCCGCTTGGTAAGTCAGCAATTTATACACAGTTTCTCTCCCTCTTTTCTCTATATATTGCATTACTTCCTGGATGTGAGTGGTGTGAGAGTGAGTGCGTGCGTGAAGTATTTTGTGCTAACTAGGTATGTGTGAATCCATGTCTTCATTCGACATTCGGCATCATCCTCCATATGCATAGGTACTCCACATATTGCATTGAGACTCCAAATCGAATGGATGAGGATATAAGCTTTATTGCTTTGAATGAGAATACGAGGGGAAAGTACAAGATTAAAATTAGGATTAAGCAGCAAATAAAGTATGAGATTGCCATTAGCATGAGTACAACCAACCAGGAGGAAAGAAGACGAAGAAATAGAACCATACGGCAAAAATTTTATTAGGATATAGTCGTTGAATTTTTTCGGCGTAAAGCTCACTCGTACGTAAACCCATCAAATGGTTTTTTTCTCTCTCTCTCTCTGTCTCTACCTCTCTCTCTCCAGTGATATACATTTTGGAGGGACGAGGTAATAATGATGTACTTTAGACAGACTGAGGCTATTCATTCCCAGCTCTACACCCCCATACACAACTTGTACGACATTATTAATGATCTTTTATTGCCACCACACGTGTTGATTCCCTTTTTTCCCAATGATTTTTTGTGGATTACATCCCAAATTGGTCCATGTATTACGGATAGAAATAAGTTACAAGTTTTTATTATAGAATTTGTCATCTGAACTTTGCATAAGATGACAGAATCCAAATGGATTTATCATAACAAGTTTAATCCATGTACACCATCCAGATCTACATTGTATATCGTATGTAGTATGTACATTTAGAAGCGAGTGAGAAATTAGTTTCTCGTTGATCGTGTGTAAATTGGATGGAAGATGGGATATGTGCATAATTTAATGTGAGGCCACCCAAGGAAAGACGTTAAATAAACCATAAAATTCAGGAGATTCTGAATTGAAGCGCATAGTTGGAGTTTGTAGTGGTCTTTTCATGCATATTTTATAGGATAAAAAATATACAGTATGTGTTTTACATGTATCGCTCTGTATATCGCTGTAGTCGACTTTGAATTTGTGGTGGTGTTTGGATGTCGAGAATTGTAGGAATTTTTGAATGCATTTTGCATTTGTGTGTATAGAGTGCGTAATCTATTTGGCATTTGGATGAGATGAAGGCAAAAGAGATCGTGGGAAATGTACGGAAAGGATTAAATGTTTCACACCTCACATTTAATGTGTGGAGAAGCGTAAAACGGAACGTCAGTCAGAGGAAGAGAGACTTTGTATAAAATATGCAAAAAGGGAGCCAAAAGACAGGGTACCGAATTCACACAAACAACTGTGTGAAGTTTGCTCCTGTGTTGTTTCAGTGTGAGGTGAGACGGAGAGACATGCCATGCCCTGGCCTGGCCTGGCTGCTCTGTTGTTTTAACTCATGACTTGATCTTGTTTTACATTTCACCGTTATGTAATTCGTGTAAAAGTAAATAGAAAATACACTGTGAAAGGATTATGTATACATTAGGTGAGGAGCCTTCGTTTGTACTGTGATGAGTTTAGAATATTCCAATTTAAAAAGTTTCCACGCTCTATCTCTCTGCTTCTTTGTACTACTCATTCCATGTCTACTGTTTTATATTATATAGGTTTTTGTAAAGAGGTAAAATGTTGCTATCGTTGACATGAGAGAGTTGTGTGTGTGTATGTTTTGAGGAGCGGAGATTCAGGAGTGCTTCCGCACATTCCAGTAGTCATCATCCGTCAGTTCATGTCTAAATATTTCTATTTGAGGTGAAAAACAAAGTTGGCTGCTTCGTGTGTGTGTGTGTGTGTGTGTAT